>UXGC01000402.1:0-124013 GCA_900480045.1 Eurytoma adleriae
TTAAAAGGAATTTACCCAAGAGAACCTAGGAACCGTAAAAGAGCCCAAAAAGGTGACACACGTATCAAAATTTTGTATCACAAAAAAGATATTCAGTTTTTGATGCATGAACCTATAATATGGAAACTAAGAGATTACAAGGTATGTAATTTCTTTTAACAAAACCTTATAATTAAAAGAAATTTAACCATATTTTTTATTATATTTTTTTTAGATTTTTGCAAGGAAAGTATCCAGGGCAAAGGCAATGAGGGATTTCAAAGAGATGAGAAGGTTTTTGAGAAATCATCCGACAATAACCCTTGATCACATAGTTAAAGAGAGATACCCAACATTCATTGATGCGCTTAAGGATCTTGATGACTGCCTTACCCTATGTTTCTTATTCAGTACCTTTCCGTCAATGCCACACATACCCAGGGAACAAGGCATACTTTGTAGAAGGTTAACTATTGAGTTTTTGCATGCAGTAATAGCAGCAAAAGCTCTCAGAAAAGTGTTTATTTCAATTAAGGGTTACTATTATCAAGCTGAAATAAAAGGACAAACTATTACATGGATTGTACCACATCAATTTGGCTTTGAACCTCAGAAAAAGTCTGAAGTGGATTTCAAAATGATGTCTATTTTTGTTGAATTTTATGTTACAATGCTTGGATTTGTTAACTACAGACTCTACAACACATTAAATCTGTATTATCCACCTAAGTTTGGAAATGTTGGTTAGTATACTAATTACTTAACACTGCAGGTTAATAAAATTATAATATAGCTTGTAAATAAAAATTTGATTGAAATTTCAGCTATATCTGAAAAAGCATTGGTAGATGAAGAAGCATTTGTATCTGAAAGGATAAGTGCACTTAATGTTTCTTTGGTCAGTATAAATCCTTCAGCGGAAAATGAAGAAGAAGAAACAGAACTTGACTTTTTTATAAATGTAATGAATCCTTTTTATATTATAGCAAATATTCTGCATTGGTATTATGTTTTAAAACATTAAATAAATCATATTTGTTTTAGGAAACTGGTGCTGACAAAATTGCAGAAGCTAAAGCTGAATTTGAAAAAACTAAGAAACTGAAAACACTTTTCAAAGGATTGAAATTCTTTTTAAATCGGGAGGTACCAAGAGAGCCACTTGTGTTTGTTCTTCGGTGTTTTGGAGGAGAAGTTTCTTGGGATAAGACATTATTTGTTGGTTCAACATTTGATGAGAATGATGAAACTATTACTCATCAAATAGTGGACAGGCCCAGCATGGACAAACAATTTATTTCGAGGTATATATTCTTTTACTTCCTACTAAATTTAATCCGTAAATTATAAACTTTAAATACATTGAACGTTATTTTACCTATAAATATTTAAAAAAATTTATTTATAGTTTTTTTTGTAAAATTTTCAACATAATGAACACTTTATATTAGAACTTATAATAATACTTATTTTTATTATCGTAAAAATACTTTCATTAATTAAATTTCATATTAAAAGTTGACAGTCATTCTTATATTTCATTTTAAAACTAACTGGGTTAGTTAACTCGATTAATTATACTGTTTTTTTTTTCAGATATTACATCCAGCCGCAGTGGGTCTTTGATTCTGTGAACGCTCGAGAGTTGCTGCCTGTAGAAAAATATCTGATGGGCTGCGCGCTGCCCCCACATCTTTCTCCTTTTTCGGATCCCCGTCGCGACCAAACCTACATTCCGCCCGAGGAGAGAGCATTAATGGATCCCGGTTACAAGCTGAATTATGGTACGACCTCTTACCTTATGCATTAAAAATCATCTCGCCAAAAATTACGAGCCAAAAATAATGAGCCCTAAATTTTGTTTTTGTTAATTATATCCTCCTGTTTAATTTCCAGGCGAAGAAGAAGATATGGATGATGACTCCGAGGAGGAAAAGGAAGAAGAAGAGAAAGAAGAAAATGAAGAAGGGGCGACTGCTAAAAATGAAAAGAATGACGATGAAGAGATGAGCGAAGACGATGAAGAGGAAGAGGAAGAAGACGACGATGATGAGGACGTTATCGAAGAAAAGACTAAAGGAAAATCTGGAAAGACTAGTGTGGAAGATCCCAAGGAAAAAGAAAGGCTACGCAAGGTAAACTAGTACCATTACTGCTGCATTAAAATATTTCAGTTTTTTACTTTAGCGATACGATACGCGTACGGCTAAATGTTACTTGACATATTGCTTTTTATCAATATCCCGCGAGCATTTACGAGCGCGCATGTCACCTCGTGTACATCAAACAAATATTTTATTGCAGAAAAAGGAGATGAAGGTCAAGAGTGGGGAGATCGCGAAGGAGGATCCCTGGGAGAAGAACCGCCAGGAGAGGCAGGAATACCGTTTGCGCGAGAAACTGGTGAAAAACAAGCACCGAAAGTTGTACAAGAGCATGATGAAGGGTCGGGAGGACAGAGCCAAAGCCATCTGGCTGCTGCGTAAAAAGAGGCGAGTCCACGAGGAGACCGAGAAGACGAAAAAGAAGGAGGCCCGTAAAGCTAAGAAGACCGAGTCTAAGCAATCTAAAGCATAAACTGAGGAACTTTCGTAATTATCGTTAAGTCGTTTACAATTTAGTTATACCATGTACACGAAACTTTATTTTTACATAAAAAAAACATCAGAACCTCTACTGGTGACGAGGGAAAAAAAGATCACTCCGAATTTTTATTTTCACTTCGCAAAAAAACGTCTTCATTAAAGCATACTCGTTCGAAATACTCATCACCGTTGCGAAACTTTTAGTAGCCGCTTAAAAGGTTTCGCGAGGTTCCATTGTCCCGTCAATGCCGCTCGCAGCTCGACGCGAACTTAAAATAATTTTTCGCGCCTCGATTATCCCTCGTTTCTCGTCATTTTGGGACTTTCTAACAAACTGCGATCTGCGGCCGCCTCGTCACCGTGAAAAATTGGCCGCGGCGATTAGCGAACCCGCAGAATCGCTGCTCACAAAAAAAAAACTCGTTCTATCCTTGGCTAGAACAATGAGTCACACTCCCCTACGGCGCTCGCGGGCTCTCAATATTCATGCGCTCGCGAACCTTTCACACCTTAGGAAACGAGAGAGCCGCATTCCCGATCGACGGCCGCCGCGATCTCTTGCCCAAAAATGGCGAAGCGGCGGCCCTTCGACGCGCGCGGCCCTCGCTTTCCCCGCGGATGCGCGCCCATGGGTTGCCTAAGTCGCTCGCGCGGCGCGTGATTTTGAAGGAAAAAGCGCCGGAGGTCCGGTACACCCACGGCGTGACGCGCGCCCACGCGACGCTCTCTTTCCATCGCCGCGAGCGCAGCACGCGACGAAGGACTCCGAAGGCCAGACCCACGCGACTTTTTCTCGCGCCCACGTAATTGCCTACATAACGCGCGCTTAGAAACGCTACCGCGGCGTACTGGTTCCGTGAGGTCGAGGGGCTCCTCTTTTGGAGCTCGGAGTCGTCGATGAGTAGGTCTACGCTGGGTATCAATCATGCCGCGGAGGAGAGATTTCATTTTTTTTTCTATCCTCGGCGCCGAGCTTTCATCATTGACGAGTGTCCGACGGACGCGTGATTAGACCTCGTAAACTTTCGTCGTAAACAGACGTTTATTTTTTTGTCGGGACTCTATTGAGATGGCGTGTACTATTGACAGAGTGAGTCCGGCTGTTTTGATTGATGCGTACTGGCCGGGGATTTAATATAGATGTTATAGAAGGAGTTTCCTTTTTTCATTTATCTTGTGTCGTGTGCATCTGAATAAACGACTTTAAAACATTTTATGGTATCCGGTCGTAGCGAGTAATTTTTGCACGATGGAATGTGCATTCGGTCTTAATAAGTAATATTTTGATTAAAATTGGAAGCTCGTTAAATTGAGTAAAATCAGAAATATGTCTTTTTTTACTATTTGTATGCGTAATTATAAAACGAAATTAAAGATGTAGTTTAATTTTGATTGCTGTAGATAAAAAGCTACATGTAAATTATAACTTATAGTTATAACTTTCGCGTTAAAAGGAAACATGTGTAATTTAAACGCAAAAAAACTCGAGAAATAAAGTAGGTACGTACAAGTGATCATGTTTAATATGATTTCTTGTTATTTCTGTAAAATAATTCAAGAAATTTTTTTATCATTTACAATCTTAAAAGGGTGTAATCACTTTGGTTAAATTGTGTAGTAACTTTTTTGCGATCTTCATACGCCTAATCACTACTCGCGGGTAAAAATCATTTCGACAGTCGTTTCAATTCTCACTTGAAATAATGATCTGCGATGGGCGCATTATGAGTGATGCGCAATTAAGGGCGGCGTCTACTCACTAATTTGCGAAATAACGCGCTCATAAAATTGCGGATAAAAAGGCGAAAAAAGAAAGAAGCGCGGCGGAAGGAGGCATGCAAATGGAGTGACGTAAAAGAACCATTAACCTGTACAGCATGCAATGCTACTCCCATTATTTAACATATTCCCATTTGTTTGCCTTTTTAATCTTGTTATATTGCAGATGAGCCATAAAAACGTGTTTTACGTGCGTTTAACTCGAAAAAAAATCGCGAAATAATAATTTATTTAAATTGGAATATCTGCGGATTTATTTTTCTCGCGCAGCCGCTCGATAAGACTGAATTCATCCATCACTATAAAATATCTAATTATAAAAAAGGTAGAGATAAATTTTGCGAGTTTCAATAAAAAGTGTCAGTACGGGATATCCATTAGCATTGGCGTCAATGATGGATTACCGGAAAACGAAACCTGAAGACGTTTGCAAAAGGCGCACTAAAAGTGAAAGGATTAACTCAAAGATTCTTCAAATGGCTCGAGTACTTCGTCCTCGCAGCTTTATATTAACGAAAATTGATTCGCGTAACTTTATAACTATAAATATTTTCATTTAAAAATAAAACAACAAACTTTACCAGATCCTCACTGAATCAAACGCAAAGTGATTTAAACCCGAGAATCTGTTACATTAATATTACACATATGAACATCGCATTCGTTAAAACGACATAAAATTTTTCTCAAAAAAACTATAATGACCTCGAGCGGAGGATATAAATAAACTGAAAAACAGTTTTACACATCGCGAAGTAAAAGAGCGAAAAGGCCGGCGTTTAAATATTCCCCGGACGCGACAAATATCCGGCGTAAAATCCTTCGCTATCTCCTTATATATATTTTAGAAGCGCTCGGTCGTTCCTGCGCGCGCGCGCGGATATACCGAGGCGCGGGGTCAGAGACACTTGTCGTCACCCCCGTGTTCTCCGGGCAGGCGTGGAAGCGATCGCGCGCTCGCCCGCTCTATCTCGGCGCGTCGTATACCTAGCGTACTTGAAAAACCTGCTTGCTCGCCGATTTTTTTCTCTCTTCAAAAAGCTCGACTGCACTTTTACGCAATAAAACCGTTTCACGCGTTTAAAAGTACAAGTATCCGTCAACCTTTGTTTAATATCCTACATGGAGCTGACGTAAGTGGAGTTTTATAAATTGTGAATAAGCGTAACTTATTTCCACGAGTCAAATTTCCATTTCTGTTGATTTATTTATTTGATATTAAACGGACAAAGTCTTTAACTAGATGTGATTCACAAATTTTCGTTAAGGTGTCAGGCATAAATTATTGCGAATAATAAGGTTTTTCAAAAAGTGGTTGGCGCATCCGATCTTTATCACGTGCTTTGAAAAATTTGTTATAATTTTATGGATTTGCATACTCAAGACAAATAAATATGGGTTGCAACATTTTAATTCACTCGGAAATGCTTCCCGAAAAAAATTAATTGTTGTGAAAATTGACTTTATCGTCAAATTTCACGAAAACCTTACGGTAATAAATTAAAAATTGTATGTTCATAAAGACATTATTGACGACTTGAAGTCACTAATAGATAAAGTTACAAAATTATCAATTTTTGAAGATAATATTAAATTTAGCGATTTTTTATGTAACTTTCGGTGTATCATCCATTGAGATCGCTCCACTTTATTGTGAGCAGAAAATGTTTGCTGTCCAAACCTCGCTGAATTCGTAATGCGCGCTTCGGGCGTTTGAAGACCCACCGTGGCGCATTTATATAACACACTGGGCTACTTTTTTAAACGGTATACACGAAAAATTAAAAATTCAAATGAGGAAGCGCGCGGTTTTTCACGCTCCTCGCCTCTGGATTAGCGAAGACAATCGTGACCGCGCGCAGGAAGATTAAAAAAAAGAAATAAAATAAAACGAGACAAGAAACGCCGGAAGGCGAGGTACGAAACCAAAATTCCACGAATTAAAGAAGGGGGTCCGGGCGATTTTCGCGGGAGGGACTCTTGAGGCTCGGATACGCCACTGCTCCTCTCGGCGCGCGCAGTCCGCGTAGAAGCGGCAGGATGTGCTTACGTCATCCCTGCTATTCCTGTCCCGCGAGAGGAGGACGGCGCGAGCTCTCCTCTCTCTCTCTCTGCCTCTTCCTCTCCGCGTCTTCCTTTTCTTCGACGTTGCCTCCTCGCAGGGAGCCGCGGACTACCACTTAGGCGCGTGTAGACGGGCACCACCGCACGACAAAGGACCTCGGCGCGTTTTAGGCGAGTCCTCCCTTCGCCGGAGTGTACGGGCCGTATATATGGGATACTCCTTTATTTCTCTCCCGGAGGGACTTGACGTGCGGAGCGTCGGAAATGTCCGAAGCAGCGGGAAGTTATAATTATGGGCAGCTTTTTTTCGGCTCAAGGGCGGCGGAGCCGGTTGTGGAGCTCGCGAAACCGCGCGGGGCGAGTTTTAGGCATGACGCGGGGATACTCACGATTAGATATAGGCATTTTTATCCGATGCGATCGAGGGACGCGGCTGTTTATCAAACTTGACGTTGCCTATCAATTTTGTCGAAAGTTAATTGATTAATTAAAAAAATTTATTAATTAAGAGGGAAGATGGGAAGCGCATTGTAGCGGTAACGCGATAATGATTTGTTTGACGTAGTCCAACCTTGGGGAGGCGAGATACCGGTAGCGCGGTTATAGTTCACTGCTCATTTCGAATTAAGCGAAGCGTGAAGGATGAATTACGATCGAATTTCGCCGCGGCACATCGCGGGGAAAAGGGGACGCCGAAGGAAACGAGGCAACTTGTTTTTCGCAAATTAGCTAATCTTTTCTCGTTCCCTCTCCTCGCGAAGGAAGTCGTCCTCTCGAGGGAGAGAGAGAGGAAAAAAAGGATTATTACGGCCGGTGGATGGACTCGCGCTTGGGCACGATGCTCACTAAACTTGTTTCTGGAATTATTTAAGTGCAAATGATAAATTTCTTTATCATTATTACGTGGAAAATCGAGTTAGACAGCTTAAGTAACTCGCCAAAAATAAACAAGCGCAACAGCGTTAGGTCATCAAATAATCTTTCGAGTAAAAATGATTTAACGAAGGCATAAATAACAAAAGGCTTTTAAAGCAGCGACACATTCGTAATCGACAAAAATGCCGATGTAGAGCTGAGTAAGTGAGATTTCACTTAAAGAAGTGAATAGTCACTCATTTAATGAAGCATCATTCAATTTGCACTGAACAAAAAGTAGTAGTTTCATCTAAATATTTAGTTTGAATAAATTAAACATTTTTTTTTAAAGTAACGATCTAAAGTTGAATAAATGGAATTTCATTCAGAGTGTTAGAATAAGATGTAGAATATATAGTAAGTAAATACGTTTATTTAAGTGAAATTTCTCTTATTCAATTTTAAAGGGAATAATTTAGTAGTTTCACAGAAAAATTAATTGACGTAAAGCAATTCATGAGTTGGCACTCCTTGAACAAATATTTAATTAAAACTACTAATTCACTTTTTCATTAAGCAAAAAGCTTGTGTCGAAGAATAAGTGATTATTATTTTATACTTATTCAACTTTAGCGGGCACAGACAATCAAAAATTCGTCTCCCACGATGACGCAACCCGTAACCTCCTTACAAAATTTCCACCGAAGCCCTGTAAGGCCCAATAAAAATTCTTCCCGCGCATCTTAGAAATTGCATCCTACCGGTTTTCCATTTACGAGCGCACCTCGTTTCTTTTTTCCCTTAACCGCTGCGCCCGTACTTTTTCGCAGCACCGTTTCGCTAAAACTGTATCTCCCCTGCGGCCCGTGGCAACGCCGCGAGGAAACACAGATCGGCTCTCTGACTCACGCTAGGCCGTGCCCAACGGCCCGATCGCCGAGGGATCTATCTATCTCCGGAATCCGCCGCCTCGTTTCGCCGCGGCTGAATTCCCGGCCGACCATCCCCCTTTTATACCGGCAGACCGGTAGTTACGGAGGCGGCCCGCGCGCTCGTTATCCACCTGCGTGTGCTCGCGCGTGTGTGCGCGCGCTATACGGAGCGCACGGAAAATCTCGCGGGGGATGCGCGGCCTTGCGCCGAGCGAGCGCGCGGCCTTGGCGAGCCGCGCCGATGTCGGCGAACCCTGCGCGCGGTATACGAGCGAGTTGTAGTAGGTGACGCGGCCCCTTTTCGCAATCGGGATTTCGAGTGATCGATGCGCTGCGGAGTCGTCAGGCGGGTAGCCTGCGCTCCGCTCCGCGGTGTTCCTTCGCTAATGCGCGAAGAGACGCTGGTCTCGTGGATTCGTTCGTTGGCTAAATTTAGAGGTGTTATGTCACGTTGCGGAGAATTGATGGTGCGGAGGTGGATCTGCGTGATGCCTTCGTTGGGTGGTTGAGCAGGTAGAAATATTTTTTAATAAGACGTCGCGGTGATGTTATGTTGAATTTTGAATGTTTTTCGAATGATGCATCTTAATGGTTTTACTAATTTGAAATGATTTATTTAATGATTTAGGTGTCTAATTGTCGGAAAAATTGCGCTATGGTTATTTTCTGCTTTATTCGAGTCAGATGCCAAATTACGTGTGATCTGGGATATTCTTTGCTTTACCTCTCGTAGCGCGTAGTATATCATTTTAAGGATGAAGATTACTCGAGTTTTTTTAAAGAATGGCTTGTTTTCAAAATAGTCTTGACGATGAAATATTTCATCTTCGTATTCGATTGAACATATAATTTGTAATGTTCTTAACAAAAAAATTTGTGGTGTGGAATTACTGTAGATTATTTTTCGAGTTTTTTAATGATTTTTGTGTAGTCTTCTTCCTTAATAGAATTTCTTTCCTTTGTTTAATCGGAAATAACTTTTTTTAATCCAATAAAGACTAGTAGTAACCAATATGTTAAAAATTATTACACAACATTGCAAACCTGTAATTTTTTAATGTACACTTAACTACCGAAGTACATTTTGATTTCAAAAAAATTGCGTGTTACGTAAAAAATTTAAAAAATATAATAAAATCGTGCCTAGGAAATTATCGGCCTTTTAAAATAACGCTTTGATATCCTCTTGAAAAATACAGTGTTTATCCTGTAAAATCCATTTAGAAAGAATGCGTAATTGAGCAAACAAGAAAAAAACGAGTCGCACACGAGCTGCCCGTCAGTGAAATCACTGTCAATACGGATACGCCTAATTGCTAGGAAGAAATCAGTTTACTGTTCAATAAGTGAGGTAATATCTCCGATGCTATTACTTACTCCGACGGGATATTGCAAAAAATGATTATGATATAACGATGCACGCGGTTATACATTATTCACTACATGAAAAAACATTTGCTCCGATCTGCTAAATTCAATTGGTACCCGTTTTACGTGTACCGATGAGGCATAAATTCAATTTATGCCCTCGTAAAGCATTTGTTTTTGATTATGGAACACAGCGGAAAACGGAACGCGCGGCAATTACACCGGACATTTATATTTTATAAACTACCCGGGTTATTGTGACCGATCGTTCACTGTTAAAATTTAATCGCGGAAAATGTTTCAAAAGCCGAATAAATAAATCCGTCGAAGCGCCTAATCAATTCCGGTTATTTATGCAAACAATAAATTTGTACGAAGCCGCGCGCGCGCGCATGTGGGAAATAAAAATGCCGAAGGTGGCATTCAACTTAGGATTCTATACTCTCCCGAGAGAGTTATTCCAGGCATCAATGCACGAATTCCACCGCCAACAAATCACCCGGGGGAGACCCGCGGACAAAAGGAGAGGGTGCGAGGGAAGAGGAGAGAGGCTAAAAGGCAGAAGAGACGGGCGTCGATGGAGTGAGGCGACCTTGCGAATACCCAAGGGATACAGGAACCTTTTCGTCGCTTTCACGCTCCTCCCAGTCGCCGAGTGGTGTATATATACACTCGGCGCGTGGGCGGCATGCGGATTAGTCCTAAAGTCCGTCGCCTTCCAAAAAAAACCAATGGGGCTGCTCCGAGTGTAGTTTCGCGTCAGCGGCGATTCGCCACATGGGGGAGCGAGCAGTAAAAAGGCGCGGTGCAATATTCGCCCCGGCGATGCAATGTGCTTTAGCGGGCGGTTCCTCGCGCCCCTCGGGGGGCGTGACTCCGGGCTTTTTAGCGGTGCCTCGGCTTCGGGGAATCGCGCCGTCGGTGCACCCATTCCATCAGATTTTTTCGGACGATTAGGAGGATTGCTTGGTGTGAAAAATCGGTTGCAGCGCGCCGTCGTTGCGATAAGGTTTAATTGGGTTTTTTACTTGGACATTCTTTTTTGGCACTGGAGGTGCGCGCGTTTAGGCTGGCGCGGAGTTGGCGGAGGATATCGAATCTTCTTTAATTCTTTTTTTATTGGTTGATTTTTGTTTGAAGACAAATAGTCTTTTTATGATTTGAATTTTAATTCGATTTCGCAATCTTTATGATGAATCAGGGTATTGTGCTGCCTCTTTTTGTTCATGCTGATTTAAAATTTGTAGCTTCTCGACATAAAGGCTTAATCCTATTTTTCGTATTTGTGAAAAATCGTTTTTTAAATAATGATTTTCAAAAAATTTAGTTAATAAGTCACTTTATCTTCATTATAAATCTTACAAGATTAAGCATCTTTAATCTTATGTCATTGAATTAATTTAATAATTTTTAAAACGTTAAATTTTAAGGCCATTTTACTCATGCTGCGACTTCTAAACCGTATGCTACAGGAGTTGATTTAAATGTAAAGAATACATCGAGGATGGTCTGAGAAATTTACAGTATCAGAGTATATAACGAATTTAGGTTCGCTTTAATTAATTAATCTGATTTTTTATTTATTCCACTTTCACAATTAATAAAGAATTTCTTGCTAAACAGTTACATTATTATTTAATTCTAACTTTTTCCTCAATTTAAATATTCTGCAAGTACCAATAATAACGAATAGTATATCTAAAACTCGTAAGCTCATCAATTGTATCAATTTTTCGAAATTCATTTCAAATAAATACTATTCGATTCTAATAAACTATTTTACATCAGCCAATGAATAAAATGCTTGTAGCTATTACGCGAAATCGCTCAAACAAAAACACTCGTAAAGGCAGAGAACACTCCAAGCCCCCCGAAAAAAGAAGAACCACCGTGAAAGTAACAAATACAGCGTCATAGGAGTGATGTATAAGAACCCGCATCGAGAGCCTCGGCTCATTAATCCGCGTATTCCCCATCGGCGGGCCGTGAGTCACCGAATAAATTAATTTTCAAAAACGGCCACCTCCTACAAAAAAAGAAACGTATAAAAGATCCGCGAACGGTACACAGCGTCGGCGCCGCCGACTGTGTTACACGCAAATCGCCGATATATTACGCCTCGCGCTCGCACAATAAAACGTCTAATATGGGCAAGGACGTTTAACATGCCGGACGTTTACAAGCCGTCGGGGGGGAGCGCGAAACCGCGGTGTAGCCGGGCGACGTCCCGGGACCCGCCCGGTGATTTACAACGTAAGGAAGTTATCGGCGGGCAGCGCGTCCCCATTGAAAGCTCCGCGCTCGCGCGCGCGCCATTACATATTGTGCGGCCGAGGGAATATGAGAGGCGCGCGCGCGATAAATCCCGCGCCGCGGGAGGATTTCTATTCGAGGCTGCGCGGTGAATGCGACGGGGAAAGAAAAAGAATCGAATGTGATCGAAGGCAAGCGGAGGAGGGTTGCATACTCCATCGGGAGTGGGTAGAGGCTAATCCGGAGTGGATCGATGAATCCGGCCCGGGGGAGTGATTGAATCGTCGGCTTTTTTTTTTAATCGCCGTGGGTCGGGGGTCGCCGATCGATCACGATCTCGAGATTGAATTATTCGGGATGATTAAAACGGCCGAGGCGCGCTGCTCCTCGGGTGATTGGCGATGATGTGCTTTCGTTAGCGCTCGTTTATAGACGATGATGCCGGCGGTAATTAAGCGTCGCGGGAGAAAAAAAAGGCGCTAGAAAAAAAATTCAGATTCAAATGGTTTCTAAATTCGTTTCGCCTTGTGCTAAATTGGAGGAGTATTTTTAAACGCGAAAATTTTGCGATTATTTACTACGATCGATTATGTTACTCAATCGTCGAGTTGTAAAGAGCGGAACTTCAAGGTGTGCGTGCCGACAAAAACTTGGAAAGGAGAGAGAATCACTATCTCGAAGATTTAATAAATCATGGTTTGCTTCTGTTGAGCGATACAAGCGCATCGACCGTACCCTTACGTACTAGGATCGTTTCAAGGGAAACCGGCAAGAAACAAGAGCGATAAAGGCGGTAGAAATCCTTCAGCAACGGCGGAGCACGTCAAACGCTTCCTTTAAGCTTGTAAGCGTATAAAAGTGTGCAGCGGCGCTACGCAGCTTTGTTCGACTCTTCGAGATAGGGACAGTAACTTCCGGGATTACAAAAAAAAACTATTGCGTCGTTCCGTAATGTATTAACAA
Organism: Eurytoma adleriae; assembly: GCA_900480045.1. Classification (NCBI taxonomy): domain Eukaryota; kingdom Metazoa; phylum Arthropoda; class Insecta; order Hymenoptera; family Eurytomidae; genus Eurytoma; species Eurytoma adleriae. The sequence goes on from UXGC01000402.1 coordinate 12,779, forward strand.
ATTTGTTGTGTACCTATTATTGCGCTTGTTTGTTCTTCAAATTTGAAGACTCTTTTCTGTATGAAAATGAATCAGGTGCGCGCTTCACGACCAGACATTTTTTGTACAAGTTACTGGTCAAATGAACAACAATGAAAATAAAAGAAGACTGCTACTGCTACTCAATCAATCGCAACGCGAGAAATACTAACAATGAATAAAGCATGGATTGTGCATAGGGGAAATGTTTATTATAAATTTGAGAAATATTATTGCTCAAAGGCAAATACATACATTTTGTATTTTACATTCCCCATTATATTTTAAATTTTATAATGAAGTGGAAATTCAATATCTTTCATTTCCAACTAAGATTATAAGTTATCATCGCACAAACTATAAGATCTTACGAATGTACCTTTATACAAGATTTTCAAACACTGTAAACTAAGCAGATAACTATCAAATGAGTACATCCAACTATACCCTCGAAACCTAAAATCAATAACGAAAACCCCATCATCACTCGAAATAAAACACCCGAGAGCATCGAAAATCTCCCTTTTCCACCGAAAGGTTCCCCGTCCTTTTTTTTATCCTCCCGACGAAATCATGCGCTCGCACACACGAAACGGAAATGGCACCAGGCGCGCGCAGTTCGGTCTCGCTCTCTCGCTCTTATACGCCGATGGAGATAAAGAAGGCGGCTCGTCGGTTAAATTGCTCAATAGCCCCTTTTCCCCCCGCCGACCGAGCATCGCCGGCTCTAGCCTGCGCTGCAAGGGTTATTGTCCTGCGCTGAACCGTTCAAATTCGTGATACAGCCGAGCCGCGAGCTTCTAGCGGACGGACTTCTCCCTCCCCCTTCCTCCTCTTCTTCTGCCGCTTCTTCTTCCTCTTCTTCGTGGCGGCACGCGATCGCCGCGGAAATCCGCCGGCGGATGAACGTCAACGCGTAGGCCGCATCGCGCCGCGGCTAACAGTTAAGCGCCCGAGACGTACTCGCGATTTTCGATTACCGCCCGGCAGAGTTATACTCGAGGTGATGTTGATTTGTCAGGTACCGCCGGGGTTTTGCTTGTTAAAGCATTTTATTTCTAGGAGGTTAAGTGAATTTTTCTTTTTTAGGGAGGAAGAGAGTTTGCCCTTTCTCACGGTATCGTGATTTTCATCTTAAGTTTTTAACGAATGTGAGGTTCTCGTAAATGTGTTGCAGTCAAAAAACTAATCTTGGCTTTTACTCTGCGTTGAATTGTTCGAAGCGAAATTGGAATATTCACCCTTCTCTTTTAAAAAGTATTGAAATTATTACACTGGCTTTAAGTCATTGATTATGACGTTCAGTAGTATTAAATTGTTTCTATACCTGTATTTATTAATGTTACTAATGTTTTTATTTATTTAATATTGAATAAACAAACAAATTTAGAGAGATTTATTGAAAAATACGTTAGCCTTTTTTCTTAAAAATTACTTTCTTTTTTTGCAGAAACTGTAATGTGCATCGGTAATCTTGGAGGGATCGAATAACCTGTTTAGCAAAAACTGCCAGAAATATTGTAAAAGTTACGACTTCTTCAAGTAATTTTTACAACACTGCGAGTCAATTTTTATCAAACTTATCGTTTGATCTCGTGATTACCAACCACAAAGTAAATTTTATCAGAAAACACTCTCGGCGTGACACTTAACGAGCAACTTTGTTATTCCGTAAAATAATGTATTTTAAAATTTCCAGTAGCCGAAGCAACAGAGGGACTAAATAAACCCGATTTTTTTCGCCGGCGCAAAAAGACTTGCATTTTCATTTAAATGTTCGAGCACACACACTTTCGTCCTCGCATAATATTCTAATAACTTCTTCTCTCATTCGAATGGAAAACGCGCGGCACTCGCTTGCGCGCGCGCGCGCCTCGCGGGCCTGTATTTATATCTTCTTCCGCGCACTAAATTACAATTAACCACTATGCAGGCATCGTCGGCAGTATCTTTAACACCGCGTTCGGGCCGAGTTTTATTATTCCGCGCTGCCCCGCGCGCTAACTACACGATAAAGACGTCGCGACTACACCTCGTATACACGCGAAACTACCGATCCCTCCGCCTCCCCGTTCTTATTTCGCCGGGGGGGAGAGATGCGGAAAGCAGAAAAAAAAGGAAAAATTGGAAGGCCCGCGCGCACAAAGGCCGGCCGCGTGTCACGCGGGCAAACCAGTTTCGCGAGCGCGCGCAGCCTCGGAAAGCCGCGTAAACTGTCAACCCATCCTGCGCGACTCTAATTTATCGGGCTGCGCCGCTGCTGCCGCCGCGATAAGTGTTAATTGCGAGGAAAAAAGTATCCGCGCGCCGATCGTTAAGCAAGCAGATTTTCTTTTCTTTTTTTTTCCGGCGAAAAACCACCGCCGCTGCCGCTCAATTAAACGCCGCGCGTTACATTAATCTCCGCCGGGCACGGGGGATTATTATTACACTCCATGCAGTGAGGTATATACATATATATGAGTGTGTAGATATATTCGTGAGGTATAAGTACGAAATGCGAGAGAAGCAAAGGGCCGTCAGGTTCGGCGGACAATGGGGCCCGTCTTAAGTAGAGGCGCAGCGGATCCGACGCGCGATAAGCGAGATACGTCGGGGATTCCCCGTGGGGTGGCTTTTTGCGCCGCCTCGGCTTTATATTGACGCGGGGAAAAATGCACATTGTACGACGGCTCCTGCCGAGAAGGACACTTTGACGTGTGCTTCCGGCAGATTTTTCGAGGTGGGCGCACTTACGGAGAAGTGTATATACTTATAGTTGCACATGTATATGTTAGTGTGTATATAGGCTTTGATATGCGCTTTTGTGATGTGGAGCGCTGCGTAGCAGTAACGCCCGAGTTTCGTAATGCGCGCTGAACTTACTTGGCCTGGTGGCGAAACGCGCGTGGCCTAATGAGAATTAATACGGCTCGATTGTTCAGATACTGTAACTTGTCGTGTATGTGTGGGGGGATTGAGGATTGCGAAATTTTTAAATGATTTTTTTTTTCGTTAAATCGGTGATTAATTGTTTACGCTCTTTTTGTTGCATTTTTTATTAGTTCGCAAGGTTGAGAAATCTGGTTTTATTGTGAGATTATAGATTGTTTGCACTGTAATCTTTTATTTTTAGATACTATTCTGTGTAAATCGTTCGTTAAACGAAAGAGGTTTTATGCAAATTTTTTTAAAATGATTTCGTTATTTCGTACGTCATTTTTAATTATGTGCATATAATAGGCAGGATAACTTTTTCCTATTACTCATGGTTCCATGAAAAAAATTTGCGTTAAGTTAAGAAACAAAAGGATACAAGGCACGTATTTTCATATTTTTATTAAGAGATGATCAAGGATGAAAATAATGAAAATAACAGTTTCAACGCATAAAGTAACAGCTTTTTTTAAGACCTTGCAATATGACTTTACAGTTACTTTTCTGACTAAGGACATCACATCGATTGCTCTTTCCTCTCGACTTTCCGCAAGAAATTTCTCACAAAATTCAGCAACTGCTGGTCCGTTCGAAATTTCCCGGAACCACGGATGCGTTCAACGAAAAAAAAAATCGTAAAAATCATGATGAAAGCAGCGTAACTGCCCACGAGCTCTCGAAATTGCTCATTTCAAAGAAATAAAATTCCAGAGCGTCTCGGCCAATTACGCTCCGTTAGCCCGCGCGTTAATCCCGCAAAATTTTCCCCCGCGCCGCGGCAAGAAAGGGAAAAACCGCGAGAGGGAATAAAACAACGGCTGGAAAAATCGACGCGCTAATGAGCGCGGAGGCTCGCGAGTCGCATCCTCCCGGAGCCGCGGTGCACACGGTACACCCGATAGCCCGTGTACGGGTATATAACGGATCCCCCGAGGCATCACGTTCATTTGATATTCTTTTCGTAAGACGCGTCATCCGCCTCCGCGAGGACTCGCCGGTCACGACTCCCCCGTTAAAAGCTCCTCCCTCCCTCTCGCATAGCCGTCCCTCCCTTTTTTTCCCCCGGTGACCTTTTCAACTTTTTCCCCATTCACGCGCGCGGCCCTTTTTTCCCCTCGGACCTCGCGCGCGGAATTCTTTGTTGGTACCGGAGCGCATATAAGCGGCGGCGCGCGGAGCCGTGGCGAGTCGCATTAGAGGGGGGAAGTGCACTTGGGATTTAATGGAGGGGCTATTAATCAGCCTAGTTTCCACGGCTTTCTCGCGGCGCGCGCGCGCGTGCATTGTCCGCGTATTTTTCACCCGCAAGTCGAACGGATACCCTGAGTAGGCACCCGCGCGAACGCTTCTTCGAAATTTCGATTGGTTGTACTTGAGGTACAAATTTCCAGTCGTTCGTTTGGAATTGCAATTAGTATTATTACTATCTAAAGTTCAATTAGTAAAAAACGATTATAATTAAAAAATTTTCACGAAAGTTAGTGAAATCAGCTACACTATTTAGTGATTAATGCAGCAATTTCAACTAATTTTAGTAGTTTTTCAAACTAATTTAACTTTAATGGGTATAAGTCTAATATTATATATTTAAATTCGTGCGTCGCTGAAAATTTGATCGATAGTAAACACAATAACCAGTTTTAAACTGATCGGAGATAAGACAGATAGAATTTTATGTAATAATCTGTATACAAAAGATTGCGTTCGATTTAGTTCGCTCTAGAAAATCAGATACCCTCCAAAGGTGAAGAAATTAAATAAGTGACTATTCAATTTTTATAAGGGAATTTTTACTCGTTCATATTTATATAGTAAATTTAATAGGATAAAATCTTGCACTAAATCTAAAATACGAAAGTAATTTTACTTGGTCTCTTATTAAGTAGCAGGAAACGTTAAATTTTAACCATTGTTACTCTATTTTTACTATGCTGCCGTGAGAAAAGCAATTCGTTGTCGGATCATTAAAAATTTGAAAGGTATGTTCTGAAAATTGTAAGTGAAACCTAATTCCTCGATATCAAAAAGCAGAAACGATAAGTGTTAGCACTGCATACGGACACAATAATTACGTTCGAACAGTTTTATGTTTTAGATACACTTTCAATGTAGTTAGAGAAACGCCTTATACCGAAGTGAACGACGGCCTATAAAATCGAACCTGGCAAGGGGCCTCATTCTCAATCTAAGATAACATTTTTCAATGTTACACTCACATGCATCCGCTATCCGGATGTGAAATACTTTCCTTTACAGTACTAGATAATATTGTTTCTGAGACCAATACCAATCAGCAATGACATTTTGATTTGTCTCTTTTTTTTACATTTGTTAGCAAACCTATTTTAATATTTATAAATAAAGATAATTTTTATCATTTAATTTATCTGTTGGTAAAAAATTCCATGCGTTAAGTAAAGTTTTTTACTTCCCGTGAATATAATCGAGCATTGACCTTCTCCAAGTATCCTGAAACTTTGCATACGTGTAAGCGTCAATAAAAAATAAATTTTAGTTTCATTTTTCCGTTTGTTTTCCATTCCGCGCAAGAACTCGCTTATAAGTTTCTTCTTATAATCGCATTGATAATTGCCGTTTCAGCGTAACGTACACGTACTCATCACAGGAGTAAATGGTTTTAAGAAAACTCTTATAAATGCCGTAGTTTCGTTAGCATAATTTTAATGACGTAACTTTCATAATTCCTTACTAGCGATGCCGTAATCACTGAATATCATAATAAATTTTAACAAAATATAATCAAACTGTCCCGCTTACCTCTTACCTTCTCACAAACTTTACATCGCGACTGCCAATTAAAAAACAAAAGGATTATTATACTTATATCTAGCCGTAAAAATGTGTTTCGCCAAACTTTCTTAAATAAAGTCCGCAATAAACCGACATCGAGGCCTGCAAAGTTCGCGCGCGATCGCGTAAAACCTATACTCGGGTGTAAACACGGTAGGAGCGCGAAAAAGCGCGTAATGGACCGGGGTTTTCCATTACATCACGGCCCCGACCTTTTTTTACCCCGTCCTAACAATATCGTTCGTTTCCACTTATCCGCCGGGCTCCGCCTCGCCGCGGAAAGCGCGCTCCCTTTTTGCCGGCATCGCGCGGATCACTTTCCCGAGCATCCGACTTAATTACTCCCCTCCGATGCAATTTACATTCCCCGCGCTAAAACTTATATCTCGCCGGGGAAAAAAAGGACACTATTCCTTCCCCCTCTCCCCTCTCCTATAGCGAAAATTGCCGCGTCGCGAACGCGGAAAAAGGAGACGCTGAAAATTCCCCGCCTGCAGGTACTCGCCAAGTCTGTCCGCGAGGAGTGCACACCTATATGCGCTCCTCTATGCGCTTCCAATTCCGCGAATCGCTCGCGAGCTAAAGACCGCGAGGATCGCGTGGCCGAGTCGAGGAAGAGCGCGCGGACTATTTAAAAATGGAGTAATTTCTGGCTAATTGGAGCGAGGCGTTTCTGAATGGATGGGAGGGGTATAGTGCACATGCGGCGCAGGCGACGAATTTGTCAAGGACGTTCGTTATACGTCGCCGGCCGACGATGAATGGCCGCGAGTTTTCCCGAAATCGTTTTTGCTCGCGCGGCGGTGCCTCTCGTTAAGCGCGGGGTTTTCTGCGATTGATGGGTTTGCGAGAGAGAGGATTGTGCCGGCTAATTTCGCTGGATTTCGATATTTTTTTTTTGCAAAAGTCGAGTGCTAAATTGGACCAATTACCGAGACGTAGGTACATCGGCAGTTGATTTGCTAGCGGGAGAAGCAAAGTAACTTATATATAGTTAATGATAGTTTAGTTGGTCACATTAAACATAGCTAAACTTATTGAAATTGCAAATTTTCTCTGATGGGTATCTCAATTTTTAATCAGAATTATTAAGAATAATTTGAAATATTAATGAATTGCGAAGATAATAAGATTAATCACTATAAATGGTACAATTGTGTTATAAAAATAAAATGTAATTGTAAATAATTATTTGCGATTTGTAACTCTCAAAATTTACACATATAAATTGTTGTACATATCTCACTGTTCCGCTTTAGCTGTAGCATATTTTGGATTTTCAAAGTCAAGTAATGCTGAGTAAGTATATTAGATTTAAGATAAATCTGAAGTATGCACGAAAACATTAAATCTTCCAACGTTTGAAAAATATACAGCAAGATGCTTATAAAAAACGTAATTTTTCTAAACATAAATACATACCAATCAAAGCATCAGATTATAATTTTCTACACAGAATGAGAGATAATTGTGTGCGTTATACCTGATACTACTGATAGCGTTAAATTAACCTGATCTAATTGCCACCATGCGGACTCTAAGAAATCCCTCGCGACAAACGGGTAGGATATTTCACCTTCGTATGTACCACAGTAACACCTGCTCAGTTAGGTGTTTGAAATATGCTGCTGGTGCAATACTAAACAAACCACATCACTGCGTTTTCCAACCCTATCTTGTACTTCGAAATGTAATATGGAAAAATTTATGTAATTTATATAAAAAAATTTAAAGTACCAAAAGGTACAATCGCATGAAACCTGTACACGATAGCCTTCTTTTTTCCTTAAAATATAATATAATAGAATAGAAATAGATTTCATTGTTTTTTTATAATTGCAGAGGCCCTTAATTCAGTTTCAGGCGGTGCACCAATAAATTTCGTCAGAACGTAATTTAATTTAGTTTAATTCGCATTGCAATATTTCAAATAAATTTTCTCTCCCGATAATTTAATTTACCATCATCTATTCCTCTTAATTACCGCTTGCGCAGTGAACACACAAGGGCGCGCGCGAGAAACAAACTCGCTATCAGATCACGCGGAATGGATAAATAGTCCCCGGTCCGGCGAAGGACGCGCGCGAGCGGAGCGGGGCTTAATTTCTTCCTCAAACGACGCACGACGAAAAAAAGAGCTCAATCAAGCCCCCCGCGGTAGGTATTCGCCGTGCAGTGGTATCGCGCGCGCCGCGCGCAATTTAGCCGCGCGCTTCGCTCGGCCGGGAAAAATCGGCGCGAGCCCATCAGCGGCGCAATTAATTGGCCGCGTGCGCGTCCCCTGCACACTGGGTATATGGTGTGTATATATAGCGAGGGCCGCGGACGGGCCGCCGAGGGTTCACCGACTCCTCGCGCCGATCTCCTAGCGCCAACAAACCGTATCATTTTCCGTAATTTATTCAAAGCGCATTGCGCCTCCTATGATTCATTGGCTGGATATACGAACCTCTTTTTTTTTATTATTATCGGCTAAATTACACAGGAAGACCGGGACTTTTTCCTCACGTGCGAGGAGGCGCTCGCATTTTTTTTCAGTCTTCAGGGGAGAACGAGGATGATGACTGGAGTCTCTTTATTCCTCGCCTTTTTTTATTCCGTCGTCCTGCGGCTTTTTTTCGAGGCAATTTGCTGCTATTCGCATGGCCGAGGGGAAAAAAGCAGCGACATTCGCACTCGATTGTTTTATTGGCGCGCGGGGAATCGGTAATTTTCGACGGAATCAATTACTGCTTTTAAAGCGAAAAAAAATAGTTTCAGTTGCGGGGAAGAGCTTTTTAAAAAAAAAAAATCTTCCCCGGTAAGAGTACGAAATTACGCAATTATTTTTGAAAAGCGCTATTTAACAGAGTTTTAACAGTGTATGGCAAAGGCTATACTTTGTTGTTTATAATTTCACAGTGCAAAGTGCCGATGCATTGTACGTACTTTAAACACTTTTAAAGAAATTATACATTTTTCGAAATTGCATTATGCTATCAATAAATATACGAATTCAATATAACAAAGATAAAAAACGAAAGTAGTGAAAAAACATTTTAATTGATATAAGAAACCCATACGGAAATATTTTCCTCCGCACACTTAAAACTCCATTAGCAATAATCCGTGCTTTCGAGCGCGATTTAATGAATAAAATTAATTTAGAATGAAAAAGATACCAGTTGTTAAAGCGCTGCGGCCAATGAAACGGCAATAAATCAGAAAGCGCTTATACGAGCGGTCGCCGGGAGAAAAAAAAACGCACACCGGCGGCACGGACGAAGGTTCGCCTGCGGGTTAAAAGTCGGTAAAGCACCGTCTTTAGCGGATATAACACAATAAATAATTTTTCGAGAATCTTAACGGCCGATCGGCGCGCGCGCATCTCCGCCAGCCGGCGCAAAAACTCGGCAACAACGTCCCGCCTGGGCAGTGCGCACCACACTCCCGGACACGTGTGTATATACATGTATATACGTACGTGTACCCCATAGTCGAGCGGAGGCCGTTTACAAGCTCGCGCCTCCGCGTCGTCACGTCCGCGCCGGCGGAGCTTTTCGTCGCGGAAGAGGCGCGAGGATTCCGCATACCGCGCGCAATCGAAAAAGCTTATCGGGGGGAATTTATTGTGCGCGCGCGGCCGCTCAAACTGGAAATCGCGCCGGGAGGATGCGCCGCGCGCACGCCGAGAGTGCATATACCGACGAGAGCCGCGGTGTATAAGCCTCGCGCCGGACGGTAGGTCGGAGCAACGATCCCCGCGATAAAATCAACCGATCGCGTCCTCTCTCTCTCTCATTCGCTGCCTCGCTATCTCTCTTTCTCTTTCTCCCGTGGGGAGAGAGGGACGCGGAAAATCCGAGAGAAAATAAGATACACGAGAGAACTGCGGGAAGAGCGCGCCGAGTGAGCAGGGAAGGGACGCGGCGGAGGAATCTGGAATGGGACGGACATTAGTTCTGTTTCCTTTTGGTGAAATTTAGCGTGGGTCTTTCTTTTCGTTTTTACGGCCGCGAAGTATGTGTTTATGGTTTTCACACATTCCTGGGGAAGTTTCGAGGTCTTGCCTGAAGTGATTGATTCTTTAAATAATATAGAGCGTGAAAAATAAATTGATTGTAGAAATACAGTCTCGTGTATAAACATATATAAATAATTATATTCACATATAATTACAAATATAAATTTTAGTAGGTAAAATTAAAAGTAATGCAGTTTTACATTGCGCATTGCATCGTTCGCATTATTATTCAATCAATTCAGAGAATAATATATTGCACGAAGTACATGTAGGCAAGGTGTAATACATAAGTGACGGTACGGTAACAAATCAGATATAATTTTACTTTAATAGAAGAGCCTAACATTAGCTTATAGAAAATTAAATTGCTATTGTAAGTACATTAAATCAGAGCAGCTGAGTTGGAATTGATTATAATAATACAGGTTGAATTTGATAAGCGCAGCTTGGAATCATCAAGTAATTGTGAATTATACTGCAGGTTAACATCTGCTGTATTATTAAACTTCTTCGTATTCTTTTACAGTTTTAAGAACAAGATTTACTCGGTAACTCAGCAACAAATAATTATCGATCAGTAGTTAGCGATAAGCAACGTCAGGCGTAAATAATTAAACAATTTTATAAATAGCGACTATGAAAAATGAAAAATACATTCAAATTAGTCGGTGTTTCATTTTTTCGGTAGTTTTAAATCAAAATTTATGTGCATACGTCGGATGGTAAAAAATTAGTTCCGGTCGTTGAACAAATTGCTTTTCAGGACATTTACCAAGAGATGCATTTATCTTAGGTGAATTGTTATGAGAAAAATATACATATTTTAGATACTTTATTTTTACTATCCAATTAACACCGTAATTAATATTTTAATTAAATAAATGATTTAATAACTATATTTAAGAAACTTTAATTTATTTTTATGAGTAAATCGAGGAGTTATTAATACCGCGTGATCATCCACTTGGGTTCTAAGTTCAAGACTCTAAATGAATATTGAAAATCAAATAATATTTACCATCAAATGTCACTAAAATTACTATATGAATAATGGATTCGATTATAGAGTTTCGTTCTAACTGAAATACAATCAGTAATAATTAAAATAATTTACTATTTAGTTTATTTGTTAACAACTTGCACCCCTCGCCGGCAATACAATTTAAGTGTCCCACTAAAAGCAATTATCTCAAAGAAGAAAATTGAATCTCTCGCAAAAAGTATCCCTCTGCACGCCGATCCCGATAAATCCCCTGGACATCGAAAGATCGCACAATCGCAGCGGCCCGACACGGCCGATAAAAGGAACCTGAAAGAATAATCGCTCCGCGCGCCGGTGTGTATACATCGGCTCCTTTCGCGATTCCAGAAATGCGCGAGCAGCCCGCCTGCACTATACTCGCGTTCGCGCGAAAAAACAGGAGCTCGAGGCATACGAGGAGGAAACGCGCGGAGAGAGTCCGGAAGCCCGCGGCCGCGGCGACCTTGAGCCCCGAGAGAGTACGACGGCCGCGGGACCGTTTCCTTCTGCCGCGCGAAATTATACCGCGCGAGGGGCGCGATTAATGCGCGGACACGAGCGTTACATTGAAAATTATCCGGGGGCCGGGGCTCGGGAGCCGATGATGTTGTGAACTTTTTGCGCGGCGGCTCGACTTGCAGCCGAACGACGCGCGCGCGGCTTCTTCCCTCCCTCCCCCCCTCGCCGCGGCCATTAAGTGTAATTTCGTTTTTCTGCTCTTATTGAGAGGCGCGGAGGGCAGGGGCGCGCGAGCTTCGCGACTGTTATTTTTAGATTTGCAAGCGAGACAGAGCGATGCCTTTTTAATTGCGGACCCGGCGAGTTTGCCGCGTTGCTTTTATTTTGGAGGGTGCAAGCTGCGCTGCAGGCTTATGCGCTATATACCTTCTGGGATACTTTTTCGTCTTTTCCGTGACTGTTGGGTTGTTGGATTTATTGAACTAATTGATCTACGCGCTTTTTTATTCGTCCAGTTTTGAGATTGAATATATTTTGTTTCGAAAATTTTTTTTCACTGCTTCAATTTTCAATTTAGTATATTTTATACTCTGTAAACTTTTATTTAAAGGGATGTAGGTTTAATAGTAAATTTAATGCAGTATACTTTAAAGCTATATTATAAATATATGTAGATTTAAAACATCTTAATATGTACTTATTTAAAATATTAATTATGTAATACTTGAAGTAAGTATAAATCAATTTATAGAGGAAACTTTATTGGTTTTGTAAAATGCAATAATATAAAAACTCAGAATAATATTTTAACTTACTTTGACAGGAAGAAGGTGTTTTTGCAAGGTTATAGAAAACAGAATGCGTAAGTAGATTTGCGTGACGCCGAACGTTTGAACGCAGTCTTGAAGGAGTAATTCCAGATCCTGCAAATTGCATCTTTTAATAAAATGGTTACAAGAAGAGTACGCGCGATTTAATTAACCCGAACAATTCAGTATACCCTTTACAGTTTCAACTTTATCCGAAAAAACCTGCGTAATTAACTTTTTGTCTGCCAAAGCTACCCTTCAGAAACAATTACAATTTAGTACTGCAGTTAATGCAACAAACAACCTTACGACAATAATTGCAGTACAGCTTCTGCAAAATCTTAATGAACAATTAATAAATGTATGTGAACCTCATTGTAATATATCGCTTTTTACAAAAACATAATTAGTACCTTTTTCAAGTAAATATAATAAATCTCTTTAAAATTCAATATGTGATTATTGCAGAAATTATGTTATAAATTCATAAAAGAAAATTTAAATTCAAAGCACGAATACATATGACGACATCGCCTATATACGTTGCCTACAATAGAAAACGAAACATGTCAAGACCAATCGCATTCTATTTATATCTTTCTATTAAACTCATTTTCCACTATAAGTATATTAAATAAATTTCACTTTAATCATACCATGCACTTAAAAATGATAGTAATCTGCTACGATAAAAAAGAGCTTACCAAAACGTCGAAACATCCGCAGTAAGATACGCATATCCGAACAAACGATGCTAATCTGCATACAGTAACAGGAAAAAGCACGGCCCATCGAAAGAAGTGAAACGAAGTGCTCCGCGGCTACTCATCAGCCGCTGCACAGTAAAAAAAAAACTAGAAGCAGGCCGCCGCATAAATCAGCTCGCGCTCGTTCGCCGCGCCACCCACTCGCGGCGCGTCCTCGGGCGCATCGCGCGATATCAAATTCGCATATTTATAGTCCCGCGGCCGACGCAATAAATTCCCGGGGCACATAATGCAAGCCGCGCGGCTGCGCGCGCATAATGGGCATCGCGCGTGCGCGCGCCGGTCAAGGGCCAGTTCGGACGCGCTCGCGCGTAGGCAAACGAAGTAGGCCTCGCGCATCGATCAGGATCAGGAAGCTGCACACGCAGAGATGCAGGTAGCCCGAGTCCACTTAGCCGCTGCTCCCTTTCCGCGGCTCTCGTCCGCGGATCGTTTATCCGGCCTATCTGCGAGCCGCCTCGGATCTAGCTGCTCTCTCCCTCTCCCTGCCGCTGTGGCTTTTTATCGCCGAGCGACGAGACGCGTGTATGTGCATACGCCACCGCCATGGGATATAAGAAGGTAGGTACACTGTGATCCTTTTTGCTCCCTTTCGCATTCTTCCGCTGGGATTTTTTCACGCCGCGACGCGGAGGCCGAGGGCGGAAAATGCACGGCTGCTAATTAACTGTACCCCCGTTCCTTAATTAGGTCATTAAGCGAGGCCTTTTTTTTCTCAATTAGAATCTCGTTCGGCTTGTTTATGCGGTCGCATTTTAGATACCGAATGGGGGAGCGGACGAGGGTGTGTGGATGCGATGTCCCGAGGATTTTTTTCGGTGCACCGGCGCAAATTGAATTAGTCGAGTTGGTACGTCTGATAATTTTGAGCTGGTAACTTTAAAAAGAAAGTTACATCGAGACTGTCTATTTGTCGAAGGTGCTCCTCGTGCATTAATATTCATAAGGCTATTTTAGCGCGGTATCTTTTTTTATTGAAATGTGTATCATGGATTAAAGTACTTTAGCGCTCTGTTAAATTAATCAACGGATAAACCGGTTGATCGCTATCTCTATATAAGTTTCGCTCTTGATTGCTTATTATTTTTCTAAAGTACAATTAAGAATATGAAGCAAAAAAAAACTATACTATTTTAATGGGAACGAGGAAAAAAAATCATTTTTATTTCAATTAAACTCGCTTGTTAACAAATTGCGAACGTAATGAACATCGTGAGAAAAATGCCAATCCCTATTAATTAACTGCAGATAAATTACAAAAAGATTACTCGAAAAAATGCGCGGCGAACGTCAATTAACATTTGTAAAATCGACACTGGATAATAGAAAAAGAAACGTAAAAAAAGGAGCGTAATCAATTATGGCGGTTACGCGATGGCGGGGGGCAAAGCGGACGAATTACTTAATCCCCCGTACACAAAGGCGGCCATCCATTACGGGTGCAACTCGTCGCACCTTTACAGGTGGCTCGAGAGGGCAGCGCGCGGGCGACAATGGGCTAATAATCCATCCGTCAGCCTAACCAGCCGTGACATTCCCGAAAATTCGTCAACTCCCTGAGGGGTATGGTGGCCCTATTGAGCCGCGGGGTCCTCATTGTGCTCGCGGCGAAAGTCATATTTCTCGGCTCGGTCATTGTGGCCACCCCAAACACACCGGCGCGCGGGTGTATCGCTGTCCGCACAGTATCGCCTTTCAATAGGCCTGTATCCTCCCTCGCCCGGCGTCGAGCTCTCCGGCATCTCCCGAGTGTATACCTATATAGCTACACCGACTTCGTGAGAGTCGCGCGTGCGCGAGCGCCTTGCATACACCTAGAGCCTCTCCTAGGCGCGCGCAACAAGTGCGAGGGAGAAAGGCTCGCCGTGTATATACGCGCCGTGGACTGGGGGGCCTCGAGTGGTGGGGAGGGAGGAGCGAGAAGGTGAGAGGCAAAGTCGGGAGTTTCTCGAGAGAGACAGCGGCGGCCGCAGGTAGAGCCGCGGAGACGCCGACCAATCCTCGCCGCCTCCTCGTAGAAAGACAGAGAGAGAGAGGGAGAGCGGAGAGGCTCGCGCGCGGTGTTCCACGAAAACGTCGGCAAGGCAGTTCGTCCGCGCCGTGGCTGGACGACGGTTGGCGCGCGCGCGCGTTTCGGACTCTTCGTAGTTTTTTTTTTTCGACATCGCAATTGGACGCGACGAAAGGACTTTCGATGAGGTCGTGCGGCCAGCACTGGAGCAGACCGGACAAGCGGTGAGGACCAGAGGCGAGCAGCGGAGAACAGCCGGATGGCTGTTCCGTCGGCCATGGGCACGGGTAAGTGCGCCCATACCGGGGAGAAAGAGAAAGAGAGAAGTTCACGACGCCGGAAGTCTAGTGCGACCGATAGGCCAAGGCGAGAGCGAGCTCTGTGTGCCCCCGCGAGTGCTGCTGCCCCGGAGAGCGAAATTCGCCGGAGCCGCGTAAGTACGTGAGAGTATGAGATCGCCCCGCGGGCGAGCCCGGATCCTTATCGCCGCTCCACTATGGGAGATCTCGGCCCAGAGATCCGTGCGTGCGCATCACGTACGAGTCCTTTTTTCCTTCTGCCTACATCCTCGCCCTGCTTTTTACACCGCACCTTCTAAGTTCCTCCCCCTGCGCTCAAAAATTACGACCCGGAGATGAGGCGGCAGCGCCTGCAGGTATTAACTGCGGCGATGCTATCGGGCCGCGCTCCTATCCCATTTTTGTCTCGCGTCGAATCGCGCCGGCTCCTCCGGTGAGGGCGATGATAATGCGTCGGCGTTAAAATCGCTCCCTTTCTCCGTACTGCCCTCGCGGAGAAATTCCTGGAAGCGAGACGGAGCGCGAAACGGCTGGAAAAAGGCCGCGAGTTTTGTTATTCAATCTCCCGGCTAGATAATGCGGTAAATCGCGGGCAAGGTGGAAAAGTGATCTCGGTAACGGGTGAGCGTGCGCGAGCGATTTTTTGTTTGGTTCGGCCGCGTTGGGATTGTCCGATCCGCCGCGGGTACCAGCTGGACAGTTCACTTTCAAATCCTGCAGACCTTGCCGATCGTGCCGCCGTCGGGTTCAATTGTGGATAACGCGCGAAATCATTACCGGGGCACTCCGCTGCAGCGGCGAGCTCCGGGCCCCCCCGAGTGAGCCGTATAAATACGCAAAAAGGCCCGTGCGCTATAATACCGCGCGCGTCGTTTCCGTGATTTATCGAAGTCATAAGTTATCTACCTCGCCCTTTAAATACCTCGATGGTATTATTGCGCTTCTTCAAATCCGCCATAGGCCTTTCTCCGCGGGCCGCGCGGTGCATCGCGTGCGCGCAGGTATTTCTTGGAAACTTCGAGTTGTCTAAATTCAACGTAATGACTTTTAAATTGTTGAACATTAATTTCTCCGATATAAAAAATTTCGACGTGGTTATGAAAAAAAAAACACTCGGATCTTTTAATTCGCCGATAAAAGGAGAGAATTCGACTCGAAAAAAGGCGATCGGAAATTAAACCTCGAAAGAGCCGCATTCTTTTCGCAACCGGCAGCGAAGCCGGGGCCCTTAAAAATCGGAGCATAGAGTCACGCACGCGGCGCGCCGCAAAATCGCTTTCCGCGAACTTCAGCGTCGGGCTCGCTCCAAAAAGCGCAGCCGCCGCGGCACAATTTCGTAGCTCCGCTCGTGCGCGATGTCTTGTGCACCTTTTTTTTTTGCGCGTCTTTAAAGTCCAGCTAGACACAGGGCAGGGCGCGGGTCCGAGGCGAACGCTCGCGGCGCCCGGGGAGCGCGAGAGAGAGACGGAGATAAGGACTCCGACGGTGTAATCGGCCTGACCTTGGCTCGTGTCAATGGACGCGCGCCGGCGAGTCCGTCCGTCTTCCTCCCTCCGCGCGACTAGCTCTCCTCCGACGGATGTGCCGCGGACCTTATCCTGTCTCTCTCCCGCGCGCGCGGGAAGTGCCTTATTTTCCTCCGTGAGCGACGCTCGCGGCGCTCCTTTTTCCTCTCGGGGTTCTCTCGCTCCTTTCTTTTTTTTCCAAAGCCGCGCGGATAGGGCGCTCTCAAAGTCGCCGCGAGCTCCGGGTAAACGTTTGCTCGGCGCGAGAGCAAACCCGATCTCCTCCCGCCGCCCGGTATACGTATGTATAAATATATACGCGTTTGCCGATTTTTGTTGCTCCCAGCTTTTCGAAAGCTCGCGCGCGAAAGTGAAATGACCGCCGCGATTAGATTTTTCGCCTGGTTCTGGTCGCGCGTTCTGCTATCAGCCTCCCGTGCGTAAGTATGCGCACTCGAGAAAGTCCCCCTTGATACTTAATGCGACTAACGCACACATAACTAATAACCGCGCGCGGCTGTTACACGCGTTCATGTACACGGTGTGTAATGAACGGCTGTCTGGAAGCTACGCGCGAGCAGCGGGGAAAATTTCGAAATCGAGCAGCTACTCGGCAAATCGGCCTTTTACAAAATATCCTTCCTTCCTGCGGAAAAAGTCGATCGTCCTCCGCTTTAGCGGTAATCGAGTTAAGCTCGGTTCCACATGGCGGCGCGCCGCGAACGAAATCCCCGGGGCCGATTGCGCGCGCGCGCGCATCGCTTTTCCGCCCGGGGGGATTCGCGTCTCCTTACGAAAGGCGCCGCGATGAGCGAGGCGAACGAGAAAAAAGAGGAGTCGGGGGGAGGGACGAAAAAAAAGAAGAAGGAAGGAAAAAGGGAACGCGGCGCGTCGAGCGGTCGATTTAACGGCGCAGGTGCTTCCGGTGTGCGCGCAGCCACCTCGACGGTGCATTTAGAAAGCGCCCTTCTGGAGGAATTGGACTGGCGCGATCCTCGCCAAAAAAGAGTCGGGTTTTCGAGTTTTCCGCGGACCACCGGATCGTCGATTTCCGGTGGCGAATGTATTGTTCGCCGGAGAGCGCGGGATCGATCACTTTCGGATCGGAGAACGGCGCGGTGACGAAATTCGCTCTCACGAGGAGAGCACTCGGGGGCACACAGCTCGGAGAAATCAACGCTCACGAATATTCGCTATACGCACGCGCGTACACACACTTTGCCATTTCTCACACTCACACACTTCGTTATGTACTTGTAGACATAATTTCATATACTGACGAAAGCGATTTTTTTTCTTTTCTTTTTTTTATTGAAGATCGGTGTTGCGATTTTGTATAAATATTAATGGGCAGACTTAATTGGAATCGAAGCTTTATTCTGTAAATTTGAATTAGCATTGTTAATGTAAATAATAGCGCGATTGACGCGCATAAATATGAGCTTTTATTGAAAAAGATTTTATGAAGCAGAAGTGTATTCGTACACGAAAAACCTCTTACGCGCCGCGCTAAAGATTCTTGTATGCAAATGAGTCGAATCTTATTTACTTTCGCTCAAATCGAACCGTAATAAAAGTAGTACGCAATCACCGATAGTCTCTAATGAATCCGAAAAAAAGAAGGAAAGAAGGAAGAGAAGTTAATCGCGCACTATGCAAAATCGCATTTTCGTCAGTGTTTGAAAGCCGAGCGGTCGAAACGGAGCGCTCGCGGCAAAAGGCTCGCAATTTCGCAAGGTCGCCCGTGAAAGGAGCGCATTGGAAAAGAGAGCCGTGGAGATTCGGCGAGATTAAATAAAAAATAAAACGCTACGCGGTGCAAAAGGAGGACGGTGCCGGGGCAGCTGGTGACGTCGGCCGCCGGCCCGGCGTAACGGAGGCTAACAACTTTTACTCCAAGAAAGTGAAAAGGACCCCACCAAACCAGTGACAAACAAAGTGCGCGAATTCGGACTCCTTCGCGGCGCAAGGGCCGCGTGATCCTCGCGCATCCGATGATCGAACATCGGGCCGCGCGTGATTTCTAATGGATCGCGACGCGAGTGAGGACAAAGCGACACGAGTGAGCAAGAGCCGCTGCTGCAGCGGAGGAGCCGTCGGAGGAGGCAGCAGCCGCCCTCGACTTGCGGTTCGAGCTGAGTACACGAGGTAACGTTTGGAAATTGTTTTCGGCCTGCGGAAAGCCGCCCACCGCCGGGTCGCCACTTTTATTTTTCTTTCTTTTTCTCACTGCCACGCTCGACTCGGGACGCGATCATCCCTTGCGACATTTAGACTCCTCGTGATTTATGACGCGAACGAGAGGGAAAACGATAACTGCGGCGGTTGTTTTTTGTCGTTTCGGGCTTCTTAAATCCTGCGCGGACAGCATTTGCATTGTTGTTCGCGCCGCCTCGGACAGGCTGTGTCTTGAAATCGTCGAACGCTCGGCTGTCGTTGTGAAATTTAGGAGAATAATTTTTAAACCGAAACCTGAGACAGTTGTAAATTTATTTTAATTTATTCGCGCTGCCATTTTTTTAATGCCTAGTCGACGATCGCTTATGATATAATTTACGTAAAAATAATTTTTTTAGTTATTCAGTTTTATAAACGTCAATAAATTCCGAGGTAAACGGATAATGGATCTAGTTTTACTTTATTAAAGTATGCATGCTGAAAAATGTAGTTTCAAATTTTTATTATATCCAAAGACTACTTGTACGATCTACTTTAAAAGTTTACGTACAACCGTCATATTTTTTAATGCGTTAAGGAAGAGCGAAGCAGCGATTTCTTTTGCGATGAGCGAAGAGTTCCTTAATGACCCAATCGTTCGGTAATAGCCTTGTTAAATTAGGCGGCATAATCCCATTTAATTAAGACGCCGCCGCTGCGTGGAACAGATTTCCTCGTAAAATTAAAATGGTCTTGAAAAAGGTTATTTTTTTTTCATACGGCGTAATGGCACGAAATTACACAATGCGGATCGAGCAAATGACAGACTTTCCTAAGGCTCGACGGAACCGTATTATCGCGCGCTCCTTTAAAAGAACGCGCCGGCCGTTACGCTACACAGAAAAACCGTCGCTTTGACAAGACATACATTAGCGATTATGCATTTGCATGACATGAACACACACCGCCCGGCATAATAGTAAACACCACCATTGAATGTTTAATTAAACAGTCTTCGCATGCGACGACCATTGTAATTTGTTATCCACTTTAATGGGGTATGGATTTTCTTTCGCCATTGAAAACCGTGAGCACAAAAAAGGCACGTAAACGAGTTTAACTCGAGCTTTATAACTTGCACGAAATATTTAATTACGAGATAAAAGAATAGGAAGTTTACCACAACAAAGGGATATTAGGTACCTAAATACCGGAAACACCGAACAAAGCTTTCCGCGCTCGGGGCTCGCTCGGTCGAGCTCTATATATATACACCATTTCGAGAAAAAAAATAACCGTGGAGCACTGTATATACTCCGCCGCTAAAGCGTCCAATTCATAAATGCGCCGGTAACGATTTAGAAACCGCAACCGTATTATACGTATCCCTTCCGCAACTGGCCGTTTTTTTTCTCCACCACCCGGGCTTCAATTAATGCGCGCGCGCGTAATCGGCTTTTTCCAGGCGTGCCGGATTCGCGCGGGGGGACGCGTGTATATATACACATCCACACACAGTTGCAGAGCGCTTATATACCGTTGCGCAAAAGTCGGAGCGCTGATTAGCCATTCTTTTCACAGATGCGTGCCTCCCTTGCGCCGAGATACGCATCGATTGCGGCATCGCGCGCGGACCGGTACCCGCGAGAGCGAGGTCCGAGACGCGCCGCCGCCTCGCTCGCGTTCTTTTTTTTTTCCTCCTCCTCCTGCGTGACGAAACGCGGCGCCCGGGTCCCGAAGCGCTAGGAAAGTCCATTTTCTTCGCGGACGCGAGGAGCTCGCAGGCCGGTAGCTTTATACGGGAGCGAGGCGAGCGCTTCTCTCTTGCCTTTGAAAGGGAACGCCGGGTTTCGTCGTTGCGGCAGATCGCTCTCCGCGCTCGCTTTTCATCCGAGTGAGTCACTTCGCGCCGATGGAGCGGCCTCTTCATTTTTTTTTTCTCGATTTATTAATCAATTAGATAATGAGATGGCTTAAAAATGTTTTCGAGTTGAGAGGGTTCGATGATTCGTTACATAATTCGATGTGGTACGCTTTTGTGAGATGCTGTTGTTATTACGTAGTGAACTAGATTAATGTTGTGTAAATTATATTTTTGAAATTAGTTACTCGTTTATAACTGTTAAAGAGTGTTAACAGTATTAAGGATTAAATAAATCATTCTAATTCTTATTAAGTACATTTAAAAAATGATTTGTTTGTTTACATAATTGTAATTATAATTACATTTGATATATATCAATCATATTTTGAAATGTGATTGATGTTAATCTTGTAATCAATGAAAATAAGAAATATTTCAATCAAATGTTGCTAAAAGCTTTCAGCGCATTATTAAGTTATTTTCTCATTTAAAGAAGCAATAATTTATGAGAATACTCATAAATTCCACATTTGCAAAGAATACTTTTTATTAATCAGTTATAAAAATCTAAATGATGAAAATATACAAAAGACTACGCGTGGAATCAAGAATCATCGCGATCAGCTGTTATTAAATATGTACATTTCGCATAAACAACTGTACGCATAATGAGTTAAACGATCAGTCAGTAATTAGGAAGATAATAAAACTTCCAGTATACACGCATTAGCTCAGACTTCCATTTCCAATTTACATCAGCGATACCGCGAAATCAATGGTAACAGCTGCTTCGCGAACGCTCACCAGCGTCCTCGACTTTCGCACTTTTACCCCGCAGCCTCCGAAACACAAATCCTATAAACTCCGTCTAATTTCGCAGAACAACTCGGCGCACATGCGCATAACCGAGCGAGCGGCGCCCGTTTCATTAGTCATCTCGATCGCTGAAACTGCGCTTTGAAAACCGGCGCAGATCGCCGTCTAAAAATACCCGCGGTACGCGCGAGCGAAACCGTAACTCCGGCTGCGCGCGCGCTGTCGCCGTATCCTTTCTCCGCGGCGGCGGCGGCGGGGAGAAATAAAAAGGAAAAAACCGAAATCCCCCGTTCGCACCTTCGGCGAAGGTAAGAGCCGTGGAAACGCCCTCTATGCGCGCGCGCCGGCTGGAAAATCGGACGCGGCGAAAGGGTCCCGCGCGAGCGCGAGGTCACGGCGCGCGTGGGCGCGGACGGCTGATTTATCCCGCTCGCGGCCCCGGCTCTTATCGCTCGTCAACGCGGGGCCCCGTCGCGACGAGGGAGGACGATCGAGGACCACGTAGCTTTCAATTAGAAGCCGCCGTGTAGCTGTACCCGCCTTCGTCGCGAGATGTTGCTCTTCGTTATCCGGCTGCGATCTCGAGGGTTAATTCGGCGTAATTAACTTGGAAGCTACGGCAGGCTTTTTCGAAGCTCGTTATAGCCGCGCGGTTTCTCCTCAGCGGGCATGAATCACTGCTTGTTAAACCTTTAGTGCCAGGACGGAATTAATAAAAGTATACCCTTTTTTCGCGGTTTTATTTCCACTCTTTTTGCCGTGTACATACGAAGAAAATCCTCGTGTCTTGAGTAAATTTACAGCTAATGACAAAATGTTGTAGCTTAAGAACATGGGTTCCTCGAGTCCTTTTTAAACAGCACCGTCTTTGGTGTACATTTATTTACCACTCAGCTAACTTGACACAAAAAATTTAGATGTATTTATAATTTTAAATTTACTTTAAAGAAAATTTTTTTACTGTCAGTACACGGATGGATAGTTAATTATGTGCAATATATGAGTAGGTGTGCATTCATTTATAAAAAGTGAGTTACCGCTTATCTCACTTCTTTATATTTATAGTAGAGGATAAAGTTCAAACAGAACGATCGGCATCGGCGTAATCGTAAAGCAAACATCTTCCCCATAAACAATGCTACCGGACTGCTATCTCGAGGGTGATACCGAGGATAAACAGCGATACGCGTCGGATAGGGTAATTGCAATTAGTAGCAGCTGTTTATTATTCTTCCCCAAGTAGTGATTTACTATGGAAATCGTAAAGGAGAAATTTACCGCATAGCGACCTTCGCCGATCAATCGCTTCTAGTCCCCCTCCTCCGGCGACACCCGTTCTCGAAAAAGTGTCTCCGCGACTTACGATCGCTCGTCTCCGTAACTCGCGCGCAAAAAGCAAAAGGAATAAAAGAAAAGTGGCGCGGAATATCGCGACTCTCGGGCGACGCCGATCGAGATCGTAAATCGAGGCTTCGATCGGCTTCCCCCCGGCCGCGGCGTTACTCACTCGGCGAGAGATATCCCATCTGGCCTCGCGCGGTGTAATTAATAGCCCCGGCCTGGGAATCCCTCGTTTTGAAAAATCGCCGCGGTGTATTTCATCGTTACGCGCACCGTTGACACGCGCGAATTTCCCCGGCGCGAGCCGTCACCGCGGCCGGCCGAGTAATGGCCGGGCATCCGTTTACTCGTATTACCGATCGCCTCGCCTCGGCTGAGGCCGCGGCGCTCAATGCCGCGGCGCGCATCGATCTTCCCGCGCCGCGGAACTTTTGCCTAAGCAGCGTACCTACGTGTATACCCCTAGCGCGGCTCTCGCGGTTCTCGTTAAGATATATTGTGCGAGGGGCTCCGCGAGAGGGACGGAGAGGGAGATTTTGCGGAATTCGTTTTGATGAAGCGCCCCGCGGCCTTTTGTTTTTTTTCCCCCGGCAGCACGCGGTTCGTGTATTTTCGCGATTCCCCCCGCGGTAACGGTAAGCCGAATTAATAAGTCTGCGCGGTCGGGCTTGTCGGGGCATTAGTTACGCGCGCGCGGAGGGGACGTTTCGAGAAAATTTGAATTCTCTTATTTGTGAAAAAGCGACGCGTCGAGGAAATTATTCGATAAATTAATTGGTCACCGTAACGAGCGTACATACATAACGCTTATAAAGTGAACGCGGTAATGCGCGCGAGAAATAAATATTTAGATGTCCGCGTTAAGAAAAGCGACGTGATTAAAAAAGAGACTAACGACATTAATTTTCCAGACGCTAATGCGGGCAATTTCTTTCTGCAATCTTAAAATCAGAGTAAAGCCGTAATTAAAAGTGCCGTTAGATGCGCGCCGCTCACAATAGCAGGACGCGTTATGGCCGCTGCTCGACTTGAGAGTTCGTTACGACGGCTGACTCTACGGAACCCAAGGGCCTTGCCTCTCCATTTTTTTCCTCCTCCGCGGAAAAATCAACCGACTCCGTTAAAATTTCGACCCCCTCCTCCTTGCACTACTTTTATGAACTACACCCAGGTCCGTGCGGCCCGTTCGGGAACGGTAAACACACGATCGGCCGGGATAAAAGCGAGAGTGGCCCTGAGCGTTCAAGTGAATTTTAATGAAGATCGCAGGAGGGCTCGCGCGCGCGTCTTTATTACACGCCCGGTTCTCTCCCGGCACTTTATCGCGGCGCGCCTCCTTTTTTTTCGGCGCGTCGTCCTCTTCACCGTGTATAGCTCCCCCTACTCCGATTCGCCCGGCGAGGCGAGGCGCTTGAAAATTTGATACTTTGTCCGCCTAAACGATCCGTTGCAGGTACGCGTGTTTCGCCGCTTTCAGGGCGAAACCGCCTTTTTTCCTCGCTTTTAAAGGCGTCGTAAAGGCACGCTCTTCAAAGTGATCGGTGCATTAAACAAGAATTTATTCGTACCTCGAAGACAAGGATAATTTAATATTTAACGACTCTTAAATTGGGACTGGTAACTTCCTTTAAAAGTGCGCGCGAGGATATAAATGTAAAATCGGGTGAAATATGGAATATAAAATTATAAATTATCGCCGTAAACGAGTTATTTAACTTACTGCCTATTGATTTTCTATCGGAGACATTTGAACGTCGCTTACCTTTGGCTTCTATTTGCGTTTACGTGACTCATGCAAATCCGTTTAGAGGCGTATTTTTACCAATCGAGTTTGAACCGTTCCAATGCCGATATAATTATAATTCTTCAAAAGCAATCAATCAAAGTACTGTTAGAGAGTGAAACTTGCATAAAATATTCAGATGATATATGCCAGATGAGTCAATTAGAACCTCAACGTATGATTAATTAAATCGACGTTTATCATTGTCCTCGACGCGCAGGCGCTAGACAAATCGCCGAAAGAAAGTACGCAATTAAGCAAATTACCGTAAGTCATAAGTTACCGTGGAAAATTTTCTTTAAAGTATTTTTACGATTTCTAACAAATCAAAAAGTGGAGCAAAGTAGCACAAAACTTTTTCAAATTATTAGAAAAACATACGAGCGTTAAATCTATTAATTGTACGCGCTATAATTAAAGTGGCGCAATAGCAGCGCTACTTTATCGGATAACCTTACAAGTAGTTCGCTCAAAGTTCCACATTTTCCGCGGCGATTACCTCGCTAATCTCGCCCAACGCAATAAGCATAATTGCAATCCGAATCGGAAAGGCCGAAATAAAAAATTCACTCGCGCATAATTGCGCACCGATCCCCCGGTGAATCCGGACTCGCGGGAAATTATCGTCGGCCGAGCAATCGAAGTCCGCGCGTTTCCGCTCTCCGCAAGCAGTGGTCTAATGAAAAGCCCGAGCGAGCGAGGGGGGCCGGTCACTCGCGCGCGCGATCCGTGATTGATGCAAAGCCGAGCGCGCGTCTCCGCCGCGGACGCGCGTAATTGATTGCCGCGACACGCGGTAGTCCTGGCCGACGCTTAATTGCCCCCGGTTCCTCCCCCGGCTCTCTCTTTTCTGTCCCTCTCTGTTACTCGCACTCGCACCGCGGCTAATGGCTGGCGTCGCCCGAGGGGGACTGCGCGGCTTTTCGCGCTCGCTCTCGAGCCCGAGCGACATGCTAATTTTCCGCGTCGTTTTCTCTCCCGCGGCCGGGACGTGCGCGAACAGCCTCGCGCGCCCCCCAGAAGAGAGGCCCGTCCATCGACGTGTGAGGTTCTTAGCCTTACAGCTTAGCTAAGCAACGCACGGACGGCCGAGCTAATTTTCCCGCAGGAAGCAACGCGCGGCTTCGCGTTTGTTTTTGTACTTTGTCGATCGACTTGTTTCGCTTGTTTTTCGAGTTTTTCCTTTAGCGACGAAAGATTACGATAAGCTGACGATAAGATGTACGAGTGTTTTTTTTATTTAGGTTATCATAATAAAAATGTGCGCAATTTTGATCTTTGAAGTAGTGCTTTTAACTAAGTTTTATTTAAATTAAATGAAAATATTCTTGTCGAAATATAGTGCAATTTAAATCAACTAGTAACGTAATTTACGCAGCTGGTAATTTAGACACGCGAGTAGCAGTGTCGATCGCGGTGCAATAAACACAAGCTATTAAAAATCAGTAAGCGCATTTACGATCTTCACAACTATCGGAGAAAAGAAAAACATACCGGCTTTGCGCGTGCGTTACATACATTTGTGAAAGGAAAGACAAAAGCGTAACAATTTATATTTTTTTACTGCACGCTCATGTTATAGAAGCACTACATTTATTTCGCATTGGAAACACTGCAAAGGTTTAAATTTGAAAAAGTATAATTTATGATAATTGCTGATTATAGTAACAATGTTTATTAACACAACATTGATTTTGTAATAAAATTGACTATTTTTTTGAACAAATGCTGAATGTAATTACTGTCCTACTTTTTGAAGGTTGGGCGAAAAGCGAGAAAATTATCCCATTTTCCGCACCAATCTGAAACGTGAAAAAAAAATTAAATCTTGTTTAGAACGTGAATGTCGATTTTACGTCAATTGAAAAAAAAGGAGTTGATAGAAAAAACATTAGTGATTTTCCCCTTTAGATTCAATATCGTTACTGTTCCTAGTACTCGATTGGCATCGGGAACAAGTCAATTATAAACATTTTAAATTCAATCAGTCGTTCGACCTGATTTTTTAAACCCCGCACGACGTTCGCTTTATTTTTGTGTTGCAACAAAGGAAACGCAATTTCAGCTGGGACAGTTACACCAATTATCTCGAAAAAATCTGCATTCGCGTTATTACCTGTAACAACAACGAGCCATGAAGTAATATAATGCGATATTTATGTTCCTCGATCCCTATTCAACTAAAATTAAATTATCTAAGCGGTTACCTCATAAATGCATCTCCCGCGGAAAAAATTAAAAAGCTCGCCTTAATTTATGCATTTTCTATACCGCTAATTGCCGGTAAATTATCTTCTGAATCTGAGAAAAAAACGATCTCCGCTAATTGACGTATCTGTAGAGATACCCGTGAATCTCGCGCGGATAAGACATATACACTCTCTCGGAAAGCGCACGAATCCTTCCGACAGCCGCTCATTATGCCGCGAATTCATTTCGCCCCGGAAAAAAAAGCGTCGCATTCTTCTCTCACAATCGGTGCTACAAACGGCGCGGCTTTCCCATTTTCACGCTATTGCGATTAGCGCGTATCATACCCCACTTGCTCCCATTATTAAAACCGAGCGAACCTGCACATCCAAGTAAATCATCCTCAAAGTCGGGGGGTGGGGGACGCGACGCTTCCAGTTTTCGAGCCTTCTCCTTTTCTCCTACGAGAGTCATTCGGTCGGACACCGCGGCATGTATGAAACATTTAATACGCATCCGCCACTGGACCGGCGTAAGTGAATCGCATTGTGTGCTAATGCCGGGGAGGGACGTCGAGCGCGCGCGCGAGGAGAGTATAGAGAGCGAAATTCAAGGGACGCGCGAATGTATACGTTTCCCCCGCGGAGGAGCGTCGCGATGCAGCCGCTCGCAGCGGCTTTTTGCCGCCGTTCCTCACTGTCAGCCGCTGCAAATGGCACGCCGAGCTACAAACTACAATTCCAATAGCTTCGTTCGGTCTAAAATAAGATTTTCCAGTTCAATTTGCTGCTGCGCCGGGAATACTCGTTTACTATTTACTGTTTTTTACGCTCAGCGGAAGTTCATTAAGCCATTGATAATATTTGTTATTGTTTTTGCAATCAGGTGTATTCTTGAAAATAATTAACAAACATTGTTTTATAATCGTAAAAATATCTTTTTATCGAGTTAGGTCACGCGAGTTATAATTTGAGCACGTGATTTTATCAAAAATCTTTCATTTTTAGTACTGTATATTGTCGAATAGTAATAAGTCGATTCTGTTTAGGTCAAACTAAGTGCGATAGCCGACTGACGTCCTAGTCATAAATAATTGATTAGTGCAAAATTACTACAGAGGAATTAAAGCGATTATTTGTAGTGGTAAAATAAGGAAACATTTTTCTGCTCGATTCCTCGTATCCTCATACGTAAACGCACCTCATTTGTATGTACGTAATAATCTCATATACATACATACTCGTACCTTCAAAATATGTTCGCACGTGAAATAAAGATTTCGAATTTTAATGAAGTGTTGGCATGAAAAGTATATTAAGAAAAAGATTTTTATTTTAATTATTAAATTTTTATTTAAAAAATTCCTGAATTTTTCAATTCTATAATTTCTACAAACTAAATATTTATTTCAATGTTTCTAAAACTTAATTAATACAAAGAAAAAATCCCCTAATAAGTATGTAATCTATAAGTCGAAACCCGATACAAATACGCCGCACTTAATAATTGCATTAAGGATGCGTCCGAAAATAAAATCGACCCTCGCGGCGCGACGTTAACGACATAGCAAAAGCACGCCGAGAAAATGGCCTTCGGCGCGGCTCCGATCGGACTTCGTTAAACGGACCCGCGGCGGGCGTTCGCATCGACAAAGAGCTCGCCGCCTCGCCGCGCGGCGATTTTCACGTCGATTTCAGCTCGCGAAGGGTCCGCGCGCGCGCGTCCTTCGAAAAAGGATGAATTCCCGGCTATCCGGAGCGTAACGATGAGCTTTGAGGTCAGTGCGGTTGCCGGTGCGCGCGAGTCTTGCACCGACAGCCATCGTCATAGTTGGCTCTTTTGAATCTCGGCGCTTATCGCGCGCTACGCATCTTTCTGCCACCGGCGCGAGATCGCCGGCCGCGATAGCACCGGCGCTTTTCAGTGTCCGCTATACGCGGGGGGACCCCTCGTCTCGTTGCGTGCTACGTGAGAGATTTTCAGAATGAACCTTATCTGACTTTTACGGTTTCAAAGACTCCTCGATGTTTTGTGGACGCTCGTTAATGTAAGGGACACCTTGCTTTGAAATCTTATTCTAATCTGTAGGTGACTTTTCTTGGTAGTAATTTTTAAGTGAATTGTACAAATTCAGTATATTATAATTATTATAATTATTATTCAAATATAATAATTGTAATTATTCGTGATTATAATTATAATTATTCAGGTACAATAAATAATCATTTTTCGTCTAGAAAGCGTAAGTTAATAATTGTTTGATTTAAGTGCAATTAAAAGAATTTTGAAACATATTGCAGATTTACGTAACAGAAATTTATGCCATTTAAAGACACAGTAATTAAAGTTTTATAAAGCTTGATTCACTGATTCAATGATTTTGATCATAAAAGCATAATTATTATTAAATAAATAATAAACCTATTTACTTTATGTGATCGCTTGAAGCAATTATGCTGCGACTAGATAATAAAGTTATATACAAATCTGCTCTTTTATACACTATTACTAATATTCGATGTATCAATCTAAAGCAAACATATAGATATTTTATTTTACGTTAAATACACCCGCAGAGAAAATAATATATAATTCGATCGTTTCTCAGTTGCTATACTTTTCTCTAAATACTTTCGAAAATTCCGCATCACTAATTAATGTTGATAAAGTCCGCAACACGTTTATGCACGCTTAATATCTTTTAAGCCACTAATGGCGCTTACTCTCTCCTCGACGCGTTTGGCTTTTACGTAAAAATAAAAATCAACGGTAGGAGAGCGGGCGACTCGAGTAAACATACACCGGCGAAGCTGCCGCGCCCGCGCGGCAATTATTCGCGCACAGAATCCGAGCAACGAAAGCTCGACGAGTCGAGATAAGGCATCTCTCTCGCCGGCATAGGAATCGCGGCTTAATCGACGGCGAAGCTGTCCCTGCAGGGCGGCTCTCGCTGGGCATCGCGCGCCGGCGCGTAAACAAGCGTCTCGCGTGTCATAACCGTGAAAGGGGGGGTATAGGAATCCCGCGGAACGGCCGGCCGCGGAAAACGCGGCCCCGCGAGCATCCGCGGCGCTCATCGCCCGAGACGGACGTTGAACGCTCGGCGACGCCAGCCGAGAGCCGCTTCTTCCCCCGTGTATGTATGTATATAATATACATGTAGAAGCAACTGGCTGTTGCAGCCCCGGTATATCTGCTGAACACCGCGCTCCGCAGCGCAGCAGCGTACGTACGAAGCCTCCTTTTGCGCTTTTTAGCCGGAGCGCGGATTTTTAGTTGCCGGCCTTGTTTACGGCTTCCGAGAGACTCCGCGGCTATCGGGGGGATTAGACGCTGCTGCATCGAGGAATTTATGTAATGAGGATGGAAATTTTATTTTTATTCCCCGCGCTACAATAATGACGGGGGAATTGCACGACGTTACCTGCACGAATCCTGATTGACTCTTTAGTCTTACCTCTCTGCGTGGAATTCGTCGATGCGATCCTTTTTTTTCCGCATTTACTCCTCTTACTGGATCATTAATTCACAATCTTATCTCGGTAAACACGTCGTCTCTTAAAATCATAGAGGATTAGTCAGCGGATCGATAAGAAGAAAAAATCCCTCCACGTCGGTATCAAACATAAGAAAAACAAGAAGTTTAAAACCATTTCAAAATCATCTCCGCATAAGCGCGGGGGGGGGCGAGTGCATATAATGAGCGCAGTTATACCGAGACCAAAACAATTTCTGCGAAACTGCGTCTTAAGTGGAAACGATACCGCGACGGCAAAAGGACACGCGGCCCATCCTCGGCGATCTCGCGTAACACCGCCGCATTTTTTTTTTCGCGCGCGGTCTTATGCGATGTACATAGGTATACCGCGCACAGCAGCCTCGCGCGCGCGCGCGGAGGATCGCCGAGCGCCGGCGGGAAAGTGGAGGCGCGGTCGCGGCCCGCATTGCCGATTATAGGCATCGGCTCTCGTGTGCGGCACAGCGCCTCGTCGACTTTTCCTTCCTCTCGGCGCTCGCCGCATTTTCGAGAGCGAACGTACACACTGTACGCGCGCCGGAGCGGTTTCTCTTTCCTCAGCGCCGCCGCGTGCGCCCGACATATCCCGGGAGCCGCCCGCGGGAGATCGGCCCGCCGGTACCACGCGCGCCTTATACGCATGCCCGAAATCCCCGTCGTAACGGTGCCATTGTGCGGCTTACTTTCATTGATGAGATGGGACCTCTCTTTTACCCGCGGGCACTTTGTTCGATCTTCTCTTTTTTTGGGAAGAGGACGTTACACTTATTTGCGAGCGATTTTTTTGGGAAGAGGACGTTACACTTATTTGCGAGCTGATGACGGACTCTCGCGAGTCGTTCACCGGGGAGTCGTAAAAATTTATCGGGACCGTTATACGGCGCTCACTGAAAATGCGCCCACGTGTTTACCGAGATATTCATTTTCTCCGCGAGCGTAATGACCGGCGTTTAATGCCGATTCTCGCGGAAATGTTATTTGTACGCTAAAAGTGATCAGGTGCACTTTCTTTTTTAACAACCAATTCGTAAACGAAGATTTAATTGTTCCGTGCGTCTTTTGAAACTTCACTCCGGATAGAAAGTTCCTTTAGTCTTTATTTCGGCCTAGTTTTTAAACAAATTTGAATAATTGACTTTTCATGAAGAAGAAAAGAAAATACTCGAAGCATACTGCATACCCAGCTTGTTATTGTTCGAAACAATAATAAAATATATAACAACATTATCGAGAATATTCGTATAAATATTTAAAACAAAAATTTTTTAAATTTTTTCTAAAAGTATACAGCACTTTATGTTTAAAAGCATTAGAGTCTTAAAGAAGACTTATAGAATTATTCAATCGTTGCAAAAATAAAATACGACGTGCCGTCATCGTCCATAAAGATCCCTAAGCTCCCCGCAATACGATCCTGCGAGACGTGCATTAACAAAGGCCCTCGCGTCTCCTAAGCTCCCGAGCAAATAACGAGAGAATTTGTAGCGTACACAGAAAGCTCCTTAAGGTGTCCGATGTACAACGACGCCTCTCCTCTGGTCTAGCGTCCGCTTCGCCGTGGAGCTGCTCGCGGTGCCGAGCGCGCGCGTACGCTGCAGAATCGTGCGCGCACGCACACACACATACGTGCACTCAGTGCAATACACACGGGCGCACTCGTCCCTCGACCTCCTGCAAGTCTCCGGCTCGCGAGCCTTAGGCGCCATTGCCTCCTCCTCCCCCTCCTCCCCGCCCGTTGGAGAGCAGCCCTTCCAGTTTTCCCTCCTCTTTTCCACTCCGACTACTCCAATTTCTCATCTCGCTCTACTGCTCGGCCGCGCGATTTTTTTCCGCGCGGCGCTCGGCCGCTCGCCTCCACCTCCCCCCCTGCCCCGCTTGCCTTCTCCTCCCCCCGCGGGAGAGCCGCCTCTCTTGTTCTTCCTCTTCTGCGCGGCTCGCTCGCTCGCTCGCTCTTATCTACCGCGCGCGCGGGGCTGGCTAGCTACGAGTCAAGGACCGTTCTCAAGGAGGTCGCGAGCGGACGGACCGACGGGGGAGGAGAGAGGGGGGGAAGGATGCCCGGCTAGCGAGCCCGTCCGCTGCGCGCAGCGGAGCCCCGGGGAAATAGGAAGATAAAGGCGGAGGGAGATAGCGCGAGTCCGCGACCAGGAGAGAGAGGGAGAGCGAGCTGGAGTGGATTCTTTCGCGAAGCGGAAACTCTGGAATCTCGGCGCGGGCGCTTTCCGAACGCGGAAAAATACCCTTTATATCTCTATTTTCGTGGGAATTTTTTTTTCGGTATAACCGGAGGCGAGCCCCGCGGACGCAGCAGCTTCGCGGCGCTCCGTTCGAACGGACCCGGCCGAGAGCGGCGACTTTTTGCCGTCGCGAGCGAGCGCACGCTCGGCCGCGTTGTGTATTTTTAGTTTGGGAATAATCGAATACCTGCGGAGTGAGTTCCGCGCGCGGCCACTTTCGGACTCGACTTCTTCGAGGGGATCTGCATAATGCGCGTTATGACGCGGCTATTTATAGCGCGGGGAGTGTCGCAAATTAACTTGATTATAAAACGAGACGAATGAGTTCGTTTTTTAAAAGGAAAAATGTTAATGCGGCAACGTCGGGACTATTATAGTTGAACGTAATAAAGCGGCAACTAAATAAGTTGTAATTTGGTCATTCGAAAATGATAACAGAGTTAGGGCCTTTCTTTTGCGCTGCGAAACACTTTAGTTCGTAAATGTCGGGGCTGGCTCAACAACGCTATTTTCTTCGAGTGCGTATACAATTTGCGCGCAATTTTCCGCGGAGCTTTGGAAAATTTGACGAAATTACCATTTTGCGTTTTCGACCGAACGCAGCATAACACCGCGAATTAGCACGGAAATAAACGACTAATGTAGATACTTCTCACTTTGCCGCGACAGTAGCAGGAAATTTAACTCAACCCTAAATAAATTTATATTCAGAGAGGTGGTTTTTATTGTATAAGAATTCAATAAAGACAAAGAAAGTACAGTTCTTGAAAAAAAAAAAAAAAGAAAAGATTATTTCTGTGACATTTGATTGCAATAATTACGAAAATTAAATTGATTTTTTCAATGACTACATTATTTTTTTTATAAAACAGTTATAATTACATTGATGGAAATGCACGATCCAGATAATTCGAATGTTTAATGATTTTTCAATATTAGAATCTACCCTCGAGTTGTTACATAAGACGAAATGCTGCGAAGTTTGATGCCCGAAAACTAAATGACGGCAAAAAACAAACGATTACCCCTTCAATCTAATAATATTACTTGCAGTTTATAGTAATTATTAATTGATGACTTATAATTGGATTTTTTATTATCGTTGATTGTTGATTATTCTTGATTAAAAAATTATAAATGGGCTTTAAATTAATTAAAAAGTTATTGCAAAGTCACTCATTTCAAAGTGGTTCGCGATGGTACACAGAATGAACAACCCCTCGGTCCTAACGATTCCCGCGAACGGCTTCACAGATGCAGAAGATAATCCTGGAAACACTTATCGAGGCGAAAAGCGCCTTAGAGCGCGCACATCGACGCGCGAGGGGGCTAGAAGCTCGCTCGCGGGCGACGGAGAGACATGAGCGGCGGCCGGTGCCGCGCGCACGCACGTCGCCTCTTTGTTCCCCTCGGGCCGGCTACGGGCTCCCTCCCCTCCCGGGCCCAGGCGTTTCTTTTGATACGGCCGTATAGCGCGTCTCGCCTCCCCCCGCGCGCATCACCATTATCTGCATTCCCCGGGACGAAAGTCCCTCCCCCCGATCTCCTTCTGCGGCGGATTTATCGCCGGCGAGCGCATTGTTTTTCTGCCGCGCGCAATGGCATTTGAATATTCCGCGCTTTTTTGCGCGCCGCACGCGGGGGGATGAACGCGGCGCGCGCGCGCGATTTATTTCAGGGGCCGCCGATCGTAGTTGTATACATATAGCTGCGCACCCTGCTGAATTAGTTCGGCTTTTTTGCCGGGGGATAATTGCGCGGAGCGCGGCATTGTGCTGTCCGACGTCGCCCGCGATCCTGGTAAACACTTGGGACAACGACGCGCGGCGCGGCGAAATCGGCGATCGCCGCTCTGCCGTGCGAGAGAGACGTCGATTATGCCCGTTACTACTGCGTGAGAGGGCCTGCTGCTCTGGCGAAGCGACCGAGATCGTTGAAATTTTGCAGCGCGCCTCGACTTCGCGGCGGGCGCGGTTGTGTAATTTACTTTCTACGCCCTGCTCGCGCGCTACTTTACGTTACGAGACACTGACTTTCATTCAGCTGGAGAAAAAATAATGTTCGACTTTGAGTGTTGTGATCGAAACGCTTTTAGTACATAGTTATCCTTTTAAAATTGCATGTAATCTGCAATATTGTCGGAGCAGGAACTTATTACTTATCTAATTAATTAATTAAATATTCATAATTATTTATTGATAAAGTATTATGAAATTGTTATTTCGAGATTATGTACCTAC
This sequence comes from Eurytoma adleriae, assembly GCA_900480045.1. Classification (NCBI taxonomy): domain Eukaryota; kingdom Metazoa; phylum Arthropoda; class Insecta; order Hymenoptera; family Eurytomidae; genus Eurytoma; species Eurytoma adleriae. Next base: position 47,543 of record UXGC01000402.1, read on the forward strand.
AATTATATTTTTGGTCTTAAAGTGCTTTCTTCATTTTTACTTGTAATTTTTGTTCATTCTCATAAAAAAATGTATATTTATGCAGTACAAGATATTTTTAAGTTAAAAAAATTATAAATTGATCAAACGAAAAGTCAATCACAGGTTGCAAAATTAATAGAATCGTTTTTATGATGCTGGTGAAGTAAATTTATAATCTTTACTTTCGCTTGAATTATAATTTAACTTTGAGCACAGATAAGTATAGTGCTCTACTTAAAAAACAAGAAAATATGCATAATTATACATTAAAGAAAAAAAAATGTAATAAATTTTCATTCATACATACTATAATTCGCAATAATCGCGATTTACAAGAAGTTCTCAAAATAAACTAGAGCGTCAAAGCAGTTTAATAAAACCCAATTAATAACACTTCACTGGAAAAAAAGCACAAACTTAAAGAGCACAAGAAAGTAAACAAGCATGCAGCGCGCGTTACCGGACTAATTGCCAGTAGCGCGCGGTGCACGCTCCACTTTCCCGCGGAGCAGACAGGTCAGCAGCCCGCGAACGAGCCGCGCTCGTCGTCGTCGCTCCCGCTCGAAGCCACAAAATCGATTCGCGCGGCGGGGAATCCGCGACGCGGCTTCCATTCACGGTATAACCCGCGACAATCAATGAAATTCAAAGTAGGCCGCGGCCGGGCGTTTCAAAACACGCGGCGCTCGCGCGCCTATACCTACGTATAGACACTCGCGCCTTTTCGAGCGAGAGCCGCGTTTCCCGCGTGCGCCGCGAAACAACAGGAGCGCGGATGCGACGACTTTCCAAAGCGCGAAATGTCGGGCGCCCGTTGACCCGACCCGCTTTTGCGCTCCCCTTGTCATCTTCCGCGTTCGCTCTCGCTCCTTTCGGGACTCCCGCGGGGATCGAGCGAGGGAGAAAGGAGGGGGAGGGAGGAGAGGGGCCGGTGTGTGTTGTCGCAGCGGCCGGTTCACCGCCGCCGGAGAAAGTGGAAACTCGAATTCCCCGTCGACCGATGGTCGCTTATATTTAGCACGCGATTGGCCTTGAATTGAGAGCGATGCCGGGAGAGATCTCGATGCGCTCGTTCCTTGAATATTCTCCGATCCTTATGTATATTGGAAATAAATTACTTATGGGTTCGTGGGAGTGGATAAGCGCGCTATGGAATTATCCATATTTAAAGTATCGATAGATTTAATTTATGCAGTTGATGGTGAATATATTTTTGAAAAATTTAAATTATCCGGTGTGCATTGTAAACATTAAATTAGGGAAATTATGAGCATCAGTTTCTGCAGTAGGCATTCAAATGGTTTTCGCAATATTTTATTAAAATTCATTTTCTATTTTCATTTATTTATTTGCTTGAGGTTAAGAAAAAATAACTGTTGTGACAACAGTACGTCTCTGTCGGATAGAAAACTGATTTCATCGATTTTATATGCTTGTAGTTGACGATGATATCAGCACTTTAAATCGTCTTGTGACATCGATATCCTAATTTTACAGTTTGTTTGCTTGATAATTAAGTGTTTTAAATTATTTTTCGAAACGAAATTGAAGATTGATTAATATAAATCGATCGATACCCAATAAAATTGTGTAAGAATTCAAATATCGAATATTCTTTTGGATACCTTATAATTCTTATATTTTACTATTTTTCTAAACCAGCTATTTGAGTTTTTTTATCAAACACATACTTTGTTTAAGCCATTAAGACAAAAGCGCGTTAAACAACATTTAACAAGACAATTGCAGTTATTAATTCGAGAAAATTTTTTTATCACCGCCGCTATCGGACAGTATGAAAAATAGTTGCGAATACGCTCATTATTTTCGAATTACCTCGTTCCTTCTTCGTTTTTTTCTGAAAACAATGCCGTCTAAAAATAGGCCTAAGTTTATTTAGCTAGTCCGCGTCCTCCGACGTAACCTCATAGAAAAACCGTGATAAATCTTTCGTCATCTTCCGCTCGCATCTCCGACACGGCCGGCCGGGTTTACACCGCGCGCGGACTCCGACGCCAGCGCGAAAGAAAAAAAAGTCGACACCTACAAAAACGCCCGGCTAATCGCGTCCCATCGATAAATCAGCGCGGCGCTCGGCCGCGAAAAGCGTGACACGAGCGCCGGGGCATGCAAACACGCCTCGCCGTAGATGCGAATCTCGTCCGGGAGAGAATAGTGCCTCTCGCGTTTTCCCCGAGTTCGTCGCCGCGGAAGTCGTCGGCCCCGCGCGATCTCCCTCCCCCGCCTATACGGCCGCGTTCCTCGGATCTCCGTGCCCGCGTGGACACCCACGTTACTAGTTCAAGGTGGGAATGTGTATTAAAGCCGTGCGCGCAGCTGATTTAATTGCCATGCGGGACTCGTGCCAGTTACACAAATTTCGATTGCACGCGCCGATCGGGCTGCGCCGGCGATTATAAGCGGCGATGATGATGATGGTGACAAAGCGCTTGCGACACTGCCCGCGAGCGTAAGACTGGACCGATCGGTATTAAGCGAGCGGTTCTTATTTTTTTACGAAATTCGCGAAGACGGTAATGACCGTCGCCTAATTGCCGTACAATTTTCGGACTTTATAGATTTCGTGGCGCAACGCTGAAGTTCGTTATTAATTTTTTTGAGGCTGTCGCTCACTTTTGAACGGCTGGATAATAATAGCGAGCGATGATATTATTTTGGAAATTTTAGAAACCTGTCAACTTAAGATTTATGTGTTCATTTTTTAAATAGCGCGTGAGGTAATATTGAAAACGATTTAATGTTCCTTTATTGATCGTTTTATTTTTTTTTTTACTGGAGGTAGAAGGTCATAATTGAATTTTATTGTGCAATTTCAATTTTGTTTTGGTCGCGTGACGTTTTTAAATTACCTTATACATTATATTTCCTCGTAGTTTATTATATCCATAAACTTTATTGATACGTCATGTAAACGATGATTGAAATATGAAAAAATCGTGCTGGCTAGGATTTTTTAATGAAATCTGTGATGTACCTTTACACATGTTACGTGCGGAGATAATCATTTACTCGTGTTAATTATGCAACATGTGCATCGCCATTGTACACTCGCATACATACAGCATAAAATTAAATATTTATCATTAGAAAAGTCATCTCAGAAAATAAATCACGCACGTAAATGCGTTTTTAATACCTAATTAATCAATCTCACCGGTAAGAATGATTTATGAGTGATATGAAAATAAGTATCGCCTATGTACCTTTAATAATTTCCAATTAATTAAAGCGCGCGATTATTTTGAAAAAAACGAGCTCCCCACCTTTTTCACAACATTCTGCCCAAAAGACAAATTCGATTTAATCCTCTCTGAACGAGCAACATAATTCACTCTACCGATAAAATTAATAGACGAATCCCGACAGATTATCTCGAAAGAAATTACCTTACGGCATTTGCGTAACGCATCAGCCATGAATGAAGCATATTTCACTGAAGCTCCCCGCCGGACCTTTTTCGGACGCTGTCTCCCACCAAAAAAAAAGGTCGGCGCCGCGTATCCGCACCTTACGCGCGCGCCGTTCACAAAAACGCGTCGACTGCAATTATACATCCGCGTCGAACGTCGGCGATTTAAATCTCACCCGCACGCGGCGCATAATAAATCTTTCGTCATCTCTAACACGGATCTCCTTGCCTTAAACGGAAGCTCGCGCCTAAAATCCGGCACCTGATGCAACCGGCCTGCACCTCGGAGGTCCGCGAAAAGAAAAAGAAAGGGGCACGCGATGGGGGGGATCGCTTACACCCACGCGAGATGAAAGTATCCCGCGCGTCGTCCGCGGAATTCCGTTAGCCGCGAGAGTGGGCACACGCGTATATAGGAGGTGCGCGCAGCCGCCAAATAAGGCGAGGCCGCGACTCGGTCGTCGCCGTTGCGTCGCGAGCTCGGCGCTCGCGTAACGACGCCGCGTAGACGCGCTGTTGCAAGCATTGAACTCACCGGACCGCCCGTGACTATATGGCACGAGCCCCCTTACGCGAGTAGAGCCTCCTGCTCCTCTTTCGATTGCGCCTGCACTTTCACGTTTCGTGCCGCGCGATTTTACTTTTCAATGCTGTCAGCCGGCTAGACGTTTTTATTTCAATTGCAAGCGCGCACAGCTGATTGTCTGGTTTGATGTTTACATTTTGAGACGTTGAGAAATTTCTTACGTACCGTGGAAAAAGTCAAATGTTATTTTTACTAAGCACACTAATAAACCTTTATATTGTTATCGGCACAGTGGTACATATTATTATTACTGTTTTTTTAGTAGCAGTTACTTCTGCAGTCGATAGTACAATAAATAAAGTTATAGTGATTTTTTTTTATAGTAAAAAGTAATAAAGTGTAGTGTAGTAAATTTTACTGTATAGATTTATTTATTATACTAACGGTAAAAATAACTACTTATAATAGTTTTTTCCAGTGTAACTTTTTACGAATTAAGATTTTTTAATTAATGATCTCTGCAAATAAATATAAAAACTTTTAGTTTCTTTTTTTATCTTGCTAACCTCGAGTCAATTGAATACGAAAAAAAACTTACTTCCTACTTACACGGGCATTGTTAACTCTTCGAATTTGTGCGACAAAAAAAATGACAGTTCCCCGTTCTCCCGGCAGTTGGGCGTGCAATAAAATAGAAAAACGCCGAGCGATCCGCGCGTTCGTTCGTCTCGCGGAAAAAGTCGCGTATACAAAGTAGAAAATTATGCGATTCCGCTTCGGGCAGAACGGAACGAAAAGGACGCAAGAGGAAGCGGCGCGCAGGAAGCCGCAGCCTCCTCCGATAACCTTTTTATTTTACGCGCCGTGATTGCGGGCTCTCGGGAATATTCAGCGGTGCGCGCGCTCGCCTCTCGACGTCAATCATCGTACTCTCCTCGCAATAGCAGCGTGCGATTACGTTACGCGGAGGGAACTCGCGCGCGCGGAGGTGGGGTCGCTCGCGGATGGACTCGTTCTTCTTTCGAGATCCGCGGTCGCCCCGTGCACACGCCACGCCTTAGGAATTGCCCGCGCGCGCTCACTTTTACCTGGAACTTCGGCGCAGTGACTCAATTTTCCGTGTGACACACTTAATTGCGCTTTTCTTTCCAACGCCAAATTAGTACACTGTTAAAGCTCTTACGAGAATTCAATGGGAGCTCGATTAAAAAATCGTTTTATTGTGTGCAATGTATAATTAGTTTAATAATTGTTTCAGTTCGAGATATCTCAAACGAGATATTGCGTATCGGTATTTTAACACGGGATCGTGAGTTTATGTGGATTTTTTTTACTTAAATAAATAAATGTAATCACTTATTTATCGTAAGACATATTCCACTTTTTTTATATTAAGTGGATGACTTTTTACATATAAGAAGTGCAATTTTACTTATTAAACTTTAGAGGGATGATTTCTTGAAATTAAAATATATTTCATTTAAGGGTAGATCTATTTTGTGGGTATGAAGTGAATTAAAATTTGAAACTCGAGGGTGACTTGGCATAAGTTTAAGAAAGTAAATTTTTTAGGTCAATCACTTCTCTCTCTCTGTATAAAACAATTGCGAAATGCTCTTAAAGCGGTATTGCAAAATCCGTCAACTTCATTGTTCAGCTATTAAATAAAACATTCACACGGGAACGTGGATTTATAAAGACGGTTGATCCACGCCCACACGACACTCACCTTGTACACCGGCGATTCCCCACGAAATGATCGCTAAAACATATCCGCAAACAATCGAGCTTCATTTTAAATGTAAATTTAACGTCGTTATATTTAGCATAAGTGTAAGCGGATTTTTTTCTTAATTTCCTCCCGTGTATAATATGCAAATGGGAAATTCCTAGGGCTCAAGCGGCGTGCCTTGCTCCTCTTCTTTCTCATTTCGCGCGCGGGGCAACTATATATACTTTCATTATCGGCGGGCCGCATTCACCGGCCGAGTCACGCGGCCCGTCGGTGTAAAATAGCAAATTACGGCCAATCCGAGTCGGGGAAAATTGCGTTCGACCGCAATCATCCACCGGGCCGTCCTTTTTTTTAATAGGGAGCCAATGTAAAGTATAAGAATGCGCCGATGCACATCCTCTCTATCAATTTTCTGTACGCTCTTCCGCAGAAATTGAAGTTTTTTTTTGCATATAGGAACAGATAAGATCAACGAACGCCTCGCAGCTGTTTTTTTCGTGCGAGGCACTTTTCACTCTTGATGCACTCTTATCTGTAATTTCAAACTGGTTTGCTTTGCGCGATTTGAAAGTATTATGAGGTGCAGCCTAAAGTTATTGTTTAGCATATTCTTCTTTCTTCAGGATTGGGTACAGAAAATGTTAAATAGGTTTCATATGAATGCACTTCATTTCATTAGGCAAGTGTGTCAAAGTCAACATGCAAATTCAATTTTGTGCAATCTGTATATTATTTGTAGATTCATCATCAACCGTAATTAAAAATATGGATTTCGTAAAAGTCGTTGATATCATCGGCGCTCTTCATACAAAGGCAAAACCTTGGCTCCACGCAACTAAACAATTTCTTGCTTTTTATTAAACACGTTGTAAAATTCTGACAGATACATGCTAATAAAAAAACAATTCCTAGTTTGCAACACTTTTACATCAAATCGAGATAATCACCGCTTTAAATTGAATAATTCAATTCTGTCACACTTACATAAATTCAAAACTGCTTAATTTACCGCGAAGTCACGGCGATGTTAAGCGACGGCGCGAAATTAATAAGCCCAATCCCCGCGTCCGTACAAAGGCGCATTACGAATCGAGCGCCGGTGGGGCACGAGCGGCGCGCGCGCTCGGATGAAAATCGCGGAACGGTCGCGCGTAAGCGGCCGCTAATTCGCCGGATGCCGGCGCGAAATTCGCGGCTCCGCGGGCGGCACAGTTGCCTCAGCCGGTCATTAAGGCGCCCACCGCCGACACCTGCGCCGCCCGCCCCCCGCCACTTATCACACTGCCCATTAGCGCGAAAAGCGGCCTCCTTTGCGCGACGCGGAAAATTTTTCGTCTCCGCGAGTTTAATTTGCAGCCCGTTAAGTTTTTTTTTCTGTATGCCCTCGCTCTCGCTGATTTGGGCCGAGTAGTTTACGAAGGCTTTCGAGCAGTGTGCGCGTATTTTTGCACCCGTGAGCGAAGATTTCGCTTGAAATATTCATTTTCTCCGACATTCTGTTACTGAACCCACGCGAGTCATTAATTCTCGCGGCGTCATAATTAAGTCGGACGGAGCGCTATTATGCTCGGCTGATTTGCATTAGATTTTTTTTTGATTTTTACATAATCATAATTTTGTGTAATTAAGAGTTACAGCTGCGCATAAATTCTGATCGATGATCTAAGACGATTGTTTGTCGTATTTTTAGAAAACTCATTTGTCAAATAACGGGTTACTACTAATATACACTTAAATTTTGTTTAGCGTAAGATCGTTTAAAAAAAAGAAGATATAATCGAGTTTTGATTTACTTGAAGTAAATGAATATCTAAATACAGTTGTAACGTTACGTACACAAATCGCGTATACATGCTTTACGTAAACACACTACTAGTCCAAAATTGATTAGGATAAAGTAGATCTTCAAGATTTGAAATATGTTATACCTGTAAAGTAGGACTGCATTTGAAAGTGTGCGACAGATTATACGCGCGGAGAAAATAACGCGAACAGCTTCGCGGGTACTCCCACGGCGAAGGACAATCGCGAGCGCCGCTTTTCAGCAGCCACACGCATTGCCTAATAAATCGTAAAGCGATCCGACGTGGGATTCTTCATTCAAGCATCTGAAAAAGTTCTCACGCGCGAGGATTCTACTAGGTGTATACCCGGGGTTTATCGATCGCAGATAGATCGGCCGGATGAAGGAACGTCTAAATAAAGCGCCGAGGCGCTGACGTGCACGCCGCAATTACGCACACCACATCTTATTTGGCTGTTTTCGACTGATTTTTCGGCGGGACGTTGAGTCAGGCCCCATTTGCATACAGTTAATTTTGTTTTGACCGCAAATGGTGTTTCTCTGCTGCACGAATCTGTCGATGATGGTTTCTCGGAGAGAAAAAATTTAGAAAAGAATCCACTGCGCGTTGAGATTTTTTTACGTAATTTAGCGCCTTTTTAAAATTTATGTTTCCTTGATAAAGTTTATAAGGATCTTAACTATCCGCTGAATTTACGACTGCAACTTTTGTCTAATTCAATGGCTAATAAACTGCGCGTTCTTGTGCATAAACAATTTGTTCATTTTTTAAAAATAAAACTTTGCAATAAAAACTATCTTAAAGCAGAGGTAAAACATCACAGCTTCATTATAAATCTCGTTATTAATCTCGTTTTACGTCATCTCTAAAATATTAATAACTTTACGCGCAATGCTACTTTAACGGCTTCCTAATTAAACGTTACAATTCCGAAGCCAACCCAAAAGTGCATTCGCCAATCGTAAATTTCCCATCAACACCGCAACGAAAAAAAAATCTCGAAGCATAATCCAACCGCGGGGCGTGCAATGACGAAAAGTCGATATATAGAAACCCGCGGCGCGCGTTTATCGAGTCGGGCGCGGGTTTCGCAGCGCGGCAGCCGCGTGGGAAATCGCGAAAGAATGCCGATGTCCGTGTGCGAGTGTATATACGTGTGTACACGCGCGAATCGGCGCTCCGGGCGCTCTCCGACTTTTTCGCGCTCTCGCGCGGCTCGTCCCGATGACGTCGCCGCTCGGAAATTCGTCCCGCGGATTCTCCTCGCACCGCGGGAGCCTATTTTCGTCGAGTGCATAGCGCGGCCGCCGCTCGTTCCCTTTGAGGGGGTTTTCAGCGATTTCGAGAAGAAGTTCGCGCGCCTTTGTCGACGCGCCTGCCTGACGCGCTAATTCATGCAGGCCTTTCAATGTCGCGGGGATTCCTTCACGGCTGCTCCATTCTCGAACGCTGGCTTCTTTTTATTCGTCGATACGGTGAATGGCATTTCACGTGCCGGAAGATAAATATAAACAAGGTTTTCTCGAGTGGAGTGCTCGTACGATTTTTACGGTGCCGTGTATATTGAAAGTCTACTCGATGTTTTTGTCTGATTTATGAATATTTTATGTTTACTGAGAAAATTAATATAGAGGCAAAATGAATGTTTGAAAATGGAATTGAATATATTTAAACAAAGAATTACGAAAAATTGTTTTAATTTTTTTTAATGAGATTAAACAATTTATAGTTATAACAGTAAATATTTTCTGGATTACCATGAAGTATTCCCTGAATTTAAAAGAATTGAGAGTACACCACAATCTTTCCTAAAATCACTTTTCTCAAATTAATTTTTTAACGAGTATAATTAACTTGCACACAATTAACTCACACATTCTAATTAAGAAGAAAAAAGAAACCTTTTTCGAACTACATTACAATCAAGCAATAAATGAAAGTTACGCTACTGTTAGCGAAGATAAATAAGATCTTGTAGATCACCCGCAGATTCTTAAAACGCCATGACTTTCGTTAACGTGACATTTCATTATTACCGCTAGGAATTTTCTCATTACGCAACTTAAGTGCGAGCCGGGGGACTGCCATATGTCGTCCGCGAGCGTTACACGCGTTTAAAGTGAAGTAACGCGCTTAGGGCGCGCTCATTTTTCTCCCTACCGACAAAATTTTTAACGCTCACCGGAGGATATACGACCATGCCGTAAAGTAGCCGTCGACGCGCGATCGCCTCCCGGCGAAGTTTATTAAAAGCCGGTAAAGTGCGCGCGCGGAAGGAGCCGAGCAAGCCGCAAAACAATTAATCCCGCCGCAAATCGGCGCGTCGCCGTCGCGTAATGACTTCGTCCGTGAGCCGCTCGTCTCGGCGCCGTCTGCCCACGTGCGCCCGATGAGACTGCGCTTTCGGTCGCTCCTTGTTGACATCGCTCGTAAAGCAGTAAAAATGACGCGTCGCGTATAATGAACAATCCCGACCGCGCGCGGAGAAGCCGATTGCGCCGCGGTAATCACCGTACGCGTCGATTACTGTTATTCGCCGAGCGATGAAGTTTAAGAGCGACGCGTTTATACGCACCGCGGAGAGATCTTCGCGGAAGGCCAGCTTCCCCCTCGAAGTGCAGCCTCCGCTCGGGGAACCGCCGGCGCGTAGCTGCGCTCTGTTAACGGAGGTGTAAAGGCGAGCGGGAAAAACGCGCGAGTAGGGCCCGTTGCGCGAAATTGCGAGCCACGCCAAGAATAATGGCTCTTCCGAGGCGCGGATCGCTCCGGCTCTCTATCGGCACCGGTGCGTACGGGCCGAAAGTAAATCGTTCGCGACGCTTCGGCGCCGGGGCTTCCGGCACTCCTAGCGGTAAACCCGGGGCTCGGCGATAATTCCTCCGCTGAAATGAAAATTTCCGCGAGCGCGCGCGCCGCGGGCGCTGCGGTATAGAAGGGCCCGCGCGCCGATCGGCCGGCACTGCCCCGACGACGCTTTGATGTTCGGCCAGGCTTATTTGTATCGGGGGATTGTGTAACGGAATGTCGCGTCGTGCTTATCTGCATTGGGGATTGTAGTCGTAATGCCTCGTTTGATCGAACCAATTGCTGCCCGGAACTACGGAGTTACCGTTTGTGGTTACGGTTACGGGAATCGATCGCCAATTAGTTTCTTGGAATATTTGCCTTTCGAGCGCGCAGCCGCGCATCTTCCCCTCTGGGTAGTTTTTCGCGTGATCGCATCGCTTGCATTGGATTCATTATTTCTCGAAATGGATCCTTATTCATTGGTACTGGGAGAAAATTTTTCTTGTATAAATAGGACATAAATAGTAAACTTAAGATAAATCGAATGAAAATATAATAAAACTGAAAGACAGTGCAATAGATCGATAGAAAATTAAAATGTAATCCTGTCTAAAAATAGGATGGTAGGATGGTGCGAAGCATTTAAAGAACCGATTTGATTAATGGTTAATAGCTATAAATATCCGGATATTAAAACGTTTAATTAATGACTAAATATCCGGTTCAATGGCGCCAAAATTAAAAATGTTAATTAGGTATGAATTTATTTATATTTCAATTAGCATAATCAAAGAATCTTTGTGAATTTTCGTAAAAAGATAATTTGAAAAAGATTAAGCTCAATGGATTTTACCAGTTTTCTGTACAAAGTGAATATAATTCTTTAAACATCCTCTGGACATACAACCTGGACATTTTAAAACCGTTCGCTAAATTAGTAAACGCTTCCTAACCAATTTACAAACCCCATTTTTATTGAATCCTAAAGCACCCCTTCAAATGCAATTATTCACTGTCCATTATGTTCCGAGTGAAACGTGAGCGGAAATGCCGCATAGAGAAAAAAAAAGCCACAACCGCAGACATAATCGTGACGGCACGTCAGCGCGGCGTGTATAAAAAAGCATCCCTGCAGCCTCGCGCGGCTTATCGACCTCCCCGCGACCGGGTACCATCCCGGCGTTTGAGTTTGAGCGAAGGCGCCTCTCGACCAGGGCCTGCACATATATACACACTCGCTCGCTCGCTCAAGGAACATCCGCGCGCGCGCCGCAACCTTAACCCGTTAGCGCTCGGTCGTGTCGCGGCAGCTATTACGACAGCCGTTCATCGCGGTGTGCGCGCGCGCGAAAACGCGAATGCCTATTATTGCGCGCACGCGCGTAACAGCTGCGACGTGTGTAATGGCTCGTGGGGCCCGCCGCGAGCGCCTTTTACTGTTATCCGCGCGGAGGACACGCGAGATGCATCGCGCGGGGAGGAGGAGAGGCCCCGTTGACTCGTCCCGGGTCATTTGCATCCCGTCGATCGCGGATTTTTTTGCCGAGCGCGCGCGCGTCCCTCCTTTGTTCGCGCGCGCCGGTCTTCGGTTTCCTCGCGGTACTTTTGTCTATGTGTTACATGCAGCGCCCGGTTGCGGAGCGTCCGACGTTAATTGTTGCCGGAGAGGCGAGCGATAGCATCTAACCGTGGCTTGATGAAGTATTTTAGTCATTCGCTCGGACTTCGCGCGCGAGCCCCCCCTCTTTGATTTACGGCCTTTTCCGCGGAGGGGCTCCGAGGAAGCGGTATATTGTTTACACATACCGTACGCCGCTTGCTGAATAAGTAATAAACGTACGATGCGCCGCTGTAAAGTCAGTTAAATGGCTTTTTAAGCGTATGCGTGAAAATTTTAATATGCTCCCATTAAAATTTGCTTTGAAAAATGAAACTTCGTTATCTTCATTCGTCGGCACGAGTGTATTTTTTAACGATGCGATTGTGGTATAAACTTGAGACTTTTCAGTTTTAAAAGAGCGTAGATGGGATTAACGTTAAACAATGCGAATTACGTGGACCTAATGGTAAGGTTGCCGAGTCTTTTTTCTCTCGAAAGCGACGTATTACTATTACTATTTAACCAGCATCAGCTCTCACCGTTTTCAAGGAAGGACACTTGTCATTCCGCGTGAGGAAATGGCTAAAAATATCTCCCAGCTTTCACAAAAGTCCGAATGAAAAAAAAACCACTCAAGTCCCAATGGCAAATGATTAGTTAAAAAAATCGCTTACGCCGTTTCAAAATCCCTCGCGCCAAAATAAATTGCACCTCGAAATTGGCTCTATCGCAACTCCTTATTATTTCTATTGTACCCCCTTACAAAAGACGCAAAGTAAAAAGCCGTGCGAAGTGACGCGCTTTTCGCCTCCTAACGCTGAATAATGGGCCGTGCGCGGGGGGGCTCGAGCACTCGCGTAATGGATCCGCCTAATTGCGAAGGCTCATCGCGAAAAAAAAAACGCGGAGAATCGAAAAAGGAAACGGCGAAGGCTGAGCCGGAGGCGCGCGAGGATGAGCCTCGCATAAAACGCGCAGAATCGCGCTTATACCCCCGGCGATTGTATTTAAAGCAGCGAGCGCGCGATGGGGGCCTAATCGCGACGCGGCGTCCTTTGCGCAAGGTTATCGGCGGATCCGAGGGGGAGGCTGTGACGCAACCCGCAGGCGAGAGCTCGCTCCGATGACCCGCGGACCGTGACCGACTCGCTTTTGTCCGCTCCTGAGGATTTAGGAAGGACGACGGGCGCACGAGCGCGCGCATGCACGAGCGCGAAAAGGGTCATCTGATAAGCAGCGCGCCGCATATGCGCCTGCCTTAAACGAATTCATGGATTCGCTCGCGTTGCAGTATTGTTTGCATTCGCGCGATTTCGATCGCTCGCGCTCCCGTCGACTGTTGCTGCAACCGCAGGCTCTCTTTTTGTGCGGGAGATTTGGTTTTTATTGCAACTTGCTTTTCGGTTTGTTGGGATTTGAAAGTTAAGAGCTTTTTACTCGAGCGGCGAGATGTGAAATGTTAATCGTTTGCGATATTATAAAATTTTTCGAATATATTCCAGAGATCTTTATTAATAGTTGAAATTTGATAAAGTATATTTGAAGAAAGCTGAATTAACGTTTTCAATTTTACTATACCATCACATTTAAAATCTTAAGCTTTAAAGAAAATTTGTTTATTTCAAATTCTAAACTTCGGTGAGTGAGTTTATTACACTTTAATTTTATTTTCTACTAATCAATTTTGATAGATATATGTGAAAAAACACTTAAAGTAAATATTAGAGTTAATATTTCTGGTATACTTTATAAAATTTCTCTTAATTTAAAATTTGATTAATCTTGTATAAATTATATAATGTTACAAGCAAGTATTTGCAATTTTTTATTTTAAGTTTTTTGCCCTATTTATGTACACAGTTTAGAGAACGTTTTACTATATTATAAACTTTTATTTTCTATTTAAATAAATTTTAAGACAATTTTTAGTAATCTTTAAAATAAAACTCTTAGTTTACCATCAATTGCCTAAAATTTTCTAAACTTTTAAGATGAAAGAATCTACATCTAATTTTTTTACACACTCGTTGATACAAATACATATGATGCTCATCATTAATTCACTCAACATCTTTAATACGATGAAACGGTATCTAATTTTATAAATAATTCATAACTCCGGCGTCAAATTCCTCAATTACACACTTAATCACAGTCAAGCACAACTCAAGCAAATTCCAGACATCCCAATAGACGGATAGCTCTTTCTAACTTTACCGTTGCAGATCAACGGCAACCGAAGCGTTTAAAAACTCATTTGAATAACCAGAAGTCCTCAAAAAAATCGCCTGTGCCAAACTGAGCCCTGCCTTTCCAACGCTACGCCAATAAATTCCCACAGCCAAATTATCCGCGACAAACGACCGATGTACCAGCGGACACCGTAATAACTCAATTCCCGGGCCCTTCGCGCTCGAAAAACGGAGCAGCCCGCGGGCCGGGATCGCGTGGGTGTCCCGGCGTGACACCATCTCGCCGCGCGGAGAGAGATTTTTTTTCCCCCGAGGCGGAAGCGGCCCGGCCGACTTTCGCGCGCGCGTGGGAGGAGAATTCGGTAAGCGGGCCGCCGCCGCGGCGCGTGCGGCACTTTCACTTCGAAAAGCGATCGGCCGGGACCCCCCGCTCCTTATCCGCCGTTCGGTCGCACGTGCACACCCGCCGCGGTGTACACAGGCCCACGGCGAAGGAGGAGAGAGGAGGTGTACCCGCGCTTCGTTTCTTTTCTTTCTTTTTTTCTTTTTCAGCGACTATTCCGCTTTGTTGATTCACGCCGGATGTTGCGCGCACGCGCGCGCGGGTGCACAAGACGCTCGCACATTCCCGCGAGGCGCATCCCATTGTCGAGGCGCGCTGTCTTTTTCAGCGCTCGTGCAACGACGCCGGCGCGTCGCGACACTTCGACCGCGGCGGTGGGCTGCGTGAGCCGCATGGCTAACCGGCCACCGGGACTCCTTTTACGAGGCTGCCTTTTTAATTCCTTTGCCGGGAGAATCTTTTTTTCCTCTTTTCGATTGGTTTCTTTCGGAGAGATTCTGATTTTGAGCGTCGCATTTTAATTGCAAATTCGGGATATTTGATTACTGAAAAACGAGGGTTTAATCATTCCGTAAAATCGCACATCAGTTTAAAATAAGTAACTCTGAAGTCACTTTTTAATTAATATAAAGTCAGTAATTAATATAATCAGTTTCACCTAACCCAACCTCGAAAAATTTTTAAATCATGATCCATAAATCTAAAATTACTACCAACTGCAAGTCCTGAATTTTTAATCGCTTCACTATTTACACGTTTGTAACCGTGAAATCATTGAAAATCGACGGAATTTTTTATAATCGCTACGATCAAATGTCACTAAAATTTATCAATTAAATTCAAAAGAACCAGTAGTGTAACTAAAATAAAGGATAAAGTTATTTGCACGCGATAAAAATGATGTGTGAAGTAAGCAATTTCAAGAGTCATTATCGCATTATTTAAATATGACGTTACATTACCGAAGAATGTCTTTTATAATAGTCATTTAAGAAAATCGTCGTACAATTTATTAGAAATTCACTATAATAATAACATTTAATAAATACAATCAAGGAATGTTTACGTTCTATTTCTTCTACAATAAAAGCTACGCTCTCGCAACAAAAAATCGAAGACAGACGTCGTTAAATTTGACAATCGAACAAATAAAAGAAAAACAATAAATTATTTTTATTTGCGTCCAGTAGTACTCATCTCGAGTAATTCGATTAATTCAGATAAAATCAGACATTTTCTCTTCAACAGCTGAATAAACACAGAGGAAGCGTGTACGCGCCGCGGTGCACGTTAGAAGCCTCGGCTTTTATTCCTCCGCGCTGGCATAAATCAAAGGGGAAACGATCGTAATCGAGGCGTTTGATAGGTTCGAGGCTAATGTCACTCCGGCGCGTCGATTAGCGATACTGCTCGAAGTGCCTCATCATCCGGCAGACGTTATTTAATAATTACAGCCTCGTCGCCGCGGCCGAGGCGTTAGCACGCCGCTGTGATTTTGTACAAAGTCGCGGCGCACCGGAAGGCGAGGTTTACGTCATGCAAACTTGAAAATTTCTCAAGGCAAACAATGTGGGCTGTCTCGCCGTCTGACATTTACGAGGCGCGCTCCGGCGCGCGATGGGGAAAAAATGTGCTACAGCAAAGTGTGTACGCCGTGTTGCCGATCGCGCGAACCTACATTACGAGCTGTTTTAAACGGCTCTTTCCTACATTGGGTATACATCGGGTGTAACTCTGTCGCTCGATTCCCAGAGCGGACTGAAATCTTCGATTTCTCCAGGTTTAGTGACACGGTGCACGTTGATTCCGAGAGGGCCGCGGCGCGCGATTTCTGATATTCCAGCCGCGCACTCGGCGCATCCCGTTAATCTCGATCCACCGTATGGGTGGCGCGTGAGAGAAAAAAAGGGGGCGGCGGTGGAAAAGAAAGAACGAGAGAAGAGACGTCGTCGCGTGACAGTGGGAGGAGAGCGAGGCGCGCGGGCGCGCGAATAGTCGCACCTGCGAAGAGCCGACGACGACGCGGTCCTTGACTCCGACGCGCTCTGCGCCGCGAGTGGAATAATTAAAAGCGAAGGACGCGCACGCCTCGCCTTTTTACTTTTATTTCGACTAATCGCCTGTGACCCCCAGACGATTCGCAAGATTTTTTGCTAACTTTCTCCAAGACGTGGATTTTTTAAATTTGATTTGAAATTTTAATAAACAGCTTATAGACTTTTGATTGTTCAGAAATGATTTATATCATGTTTATTCTATGCAGATAGAAAGTACGTGTTGATTTTAATTTTTTATTAACTCGACTTTTTCGCATCTGCATTTAATATGAAAATTCATGATGCTTATGTTAAAAAAAGTTGATTATTTACAACACTGATTTATATTTTATTGATACGATTTATACTTGGAGAAACATACTTTACTGTAATATTTAAGTTTTAGCTATTTATATTCTTTAAAATCAAAGTATAAAAAAACTGTCGACTAAAAAGATGATTCTATTTTAAGTAACAAATTTTACTTGTTCCCATAATTCAAGATAAACAAATTCGATACTCGATTTTCTTTTTAATGATACCTCTTAATTAGTACGAATGCTTTATAATAGATCTTAACAGAATAAAAAAAAACACTTTAAACCTAGTAAAAGCCAAACAACGGTACTAAAATAAAAAAGGCCAGCAATCATCTAATTGAAACATATTTCCATCCGAGGTCGAGCGCATAAAAAAAAACTGATTTTTCCACTCGACCGCGGTCATTACTAACAATCGCAACGATGTATATTTTCACCGAGGAGCACCCGAGTACGTAATTCTCCCCCACCTCCCACCTTTAAATTTACAAGCTTATTCCGGCGCCTCCTTTACAATGGACACCTTGCCGGTGTGTCCTTGTACCTCCGTATCGGAGCATCAACTCGTTGTATCTCTCTCGGCGCGCTTGTCCCTCGCGCTCTTTTTTTTTCCCCGTCGCACCTGCTCGCGCGCCGGTATTACGTATCCGCCCGATTCAGCGGCGAGCGATGAGGTAATTTCAATTGATACCCGCGACGTGACGCGCCGGTCATCGATCGGGTATGTTGACCCTTCGCATCCCTCCTTCTCTTTCTCTCTCTCTCTCTCTCAGTTTGTTCGCTGCGAGTATCTTACTCGCGCCTTGCACGAGTGTACTTGAGTGTGTCTGTGCGCGCAGGCGACACGGGCTACCGACCGCGTAATTAGCCGAGTCCTTATGGCTTTTCTCGTTAAGGCGAGCGCGCGCAATAATAAAGGCTGCGGCGCTTCCGTGTGCCCCCTACCTTCGAGTGGCGTGCGCTTTTCGATTACTTCTTGAAATTGATTTTCAATGCGTGGATAATGGCGCGTCGAGATTGAGCGAATGATAGCGCGATTTTTTGCTTTCGAGCGGGGAGGGAGATGATGGGATTTATGCGTTTGTCAATAGCGACCTCTTCAAGTTCGTTACGATGCTTGGTATTCATTTTTTTTATTCCAGTACATTCGTTAATGGAGGCGATTGCTGGTCGCTGACCACATCGGTAATTATATCGGATTAGTTCGATAGTCTATACGAGGAGACTGATAACACACGGAATAATGCGGTGAATCGGTAAAAGGAGAGAAATTCAGAAATTTACAATTGGGTCCTAATGCTTTTATTGCTGCCATTAGACAGTAAGTGTTTGCATAACGATGTTAAAATGTTTCCAGTTTTCTTCGAATCAATTAATTTTTATAGCCAATATGTGCAGTGAAGTTGAAAAAAAAAATTGAAAAATTACGCTTTGTGTCATAAGTATTTTTGGAAATATTGTCTGTTTACTTGTCAAATATAATTTGAATACTGGTAAATTCCGGAAGCTTACTCAATAGTTTTATTGTATAGTGAGTCACGACCTTAAGAAAATTTCTATACCTTCTAAGGATGTGATCATACGTTAAACCTCGTGGTGCTAAATCTAAATTTAAATTTTTGAGCAACGCAGACTATTATCATATTTCACAAAATCTTCTGCAGTATAAATTAATTCCACTAACTGATCAATTATTCATCAACGGATTTACGTAAAGAAGAAACTTATTATTTTTTTAATAACAGTCGTTGAAAAAAAATTAGTTTTGTTGAAATATTCGATCTAGATGCCCGTTTTTTCCTTTCACGCTCGAATGAAAATGTAGTGGCACGTATATACCGGCTTGTAAATATTCATGATCGCATCACATTCATTGAAGATATGAATGGGAAAAACTTTCTCTCGATTTTCCTTTGCTCAACGCCACTGGCAACCGCTCGAAGCAACAAAGCAGCGTAATAAACACATTGTAAAATGTTTTGTCTCCCGGAACAAGCGAACCTTTATTCTCCTTCGAACATTCGCCTTTCCGCGGTTTCGCCGCAACGAAAACTCCGCGAAAACACATCGCATCGCGATTTACCGCGCGCAAACGACGATTGCGAAATGTACAGCTAGTTTCTCAAAAATTTTCGAAAAACAAGATTCCGCGGTCGCTATAAAAATCCAACGGCGTATACATAAACGTTAAAGAAAAAAAAAAGAGGCGTACGTACACCGACGCAGCGGTGCACCCGCCGAAAAGAGCCATTAACCTCGCTGCCGGCGGAGTTTTTTGACCCGCCGGCGCGCCGGGCGAATTCGCGAGTCGAATGCATAATAAAACGGCGGCGGGCCGGGTATACACGCGTAACGGCTTTGCTCCGAGCGAATTCCCCGCGGAAAATTGTTTCCAGCGAGCGGAACGGGCCGATCATCGGAAAACGCCCCCGCGCGCGCGCGTGCGCTGCAACATCCGAACGGTCCAACGGGACCGCTGCGAGATCCGAACGACCGTGACCTTATGCGCGCGCTCCGATGATTTTTGCCGCGGGCCCCGCGTGATGTCTGCCTGTATGCGCTTTGGGATGACTCGCAATTGCCGGCGGACGGGTATGGTATACGGGGAAGAGCGCGCGGAGGATCCGAGATTGCGGATGAAATGTTACGAGGAAACTCTAACCCTTGTTCCTCCGAGGCGCGCGCGCGGAGGCTTGATAGTAGTTTTTACGAAAAGCTTTTAATGCGATCGTAAATGAAAACGGCCGGACGAGCAGCGCGCGAGGGGAGGTTTCCGATGCAATATCGCGTTGTATTTTCTCACGAGTATACCTAGCGTTCTTCCGCAATTTTTTTTTATTCATTTAATTAGTTTAAATTGTGGAAGAAGCATCGAACGATCTTCTCGAACTCTTGAGGAGCTGTTTGCATCGGAGTAACGGGCGGTTCTCAATAAGATGCAGTTCAAGCTTATCTAGATCTCCTTCCGAAAAATAAGGCATTTCGCCCATAACTGTCAACTTGGAGTCCCCCGTAGAGCAGTTACAGTCTTCGTCAGACGCCAGATGCCCATACGCTCTGCATACATGTATAAATATGAGACAACCAACTTGATGTACGAGACTTGATTATCTCCATCTGGTGCAAAATCAGCTAAGTAGATCTAATGATCTAATTAGAGTACATCTTAATTATTGCAAATTGTATTTTAATCAATAATTATTTTTTTAATTAATCCTCCTAGATAATTAATTTTTTAAATTAGTATGTCTTGGAATGTAAAGGATGAATATTATTTCTTATTCTTATACAATAAGCTTCTATTCATTCAACTACTCAAATCGAATTAAAAGAAGTGAAAATTAGTATGCGATACGTGACTAATTGTAATTACATTTGATTTGTCTACTTTCTAATTTTATAATTATGAAAAGTAACTTCTCGAGTGGTCGTTTTTACAATATTTAAGTGTACGAAATGATTAACATTATTTTCAAACATGATTATATTTTCTTTCTAAAATATACTAATTGAACGCAAAGCAACCTACATTATTTCGTTAAATATACCGTAGCATTACCTGAATACGTAAATGATATTTATGAAACATTTCATCCCAGATTAGTTCTTTACCGATGTTTTATAACTTTTAAATTCCACACGCCAGATATAAAACGTCAATACAGTGCAAAAACTTCGCGCAAAAGAAATAGCGCTCTTTCATCGGTTCAATTTAATTTCAATACTTTGCGCAAAAAAAACCCCAGACCAAGTACATCGACCTCAATCGCAAAACAATTCAAGGAGACGTCGCAGAACCAATAGGAGTCTAAATTTCCGCACTTAAATCCAAGCAATTACTCAACGCTCTTCCGAGGCGACGCCCGACCTCGCGCGGCGAGTCGAAAAAAAAATCGCCCATCCGTCCCGCCTCGGAGGCAATAAAAGGAAAATCAGCCAACTGAGGATTTCCGGCCGGCGTCACTTTCGATTCGGCGCGTGTCCTCGGCGCTTCTGCGAGTCCGCTACACTTTCACCTATTCCCTTAAAAAGCGACGCCGCGCGGCGTGGGCGTCGCGTCGCCCCCGGGAAGAAAAGAAATCTCCGGATTATCCTCTCGTAAAAAGTCGGAAAGCCCGGATTTTATTGGCCGCGTGAGTCACTCGCGCCTCGTTTCGTTGCTCGTCTCTTTCGACAGATGAGGATTAACGAGCGGCCGCCCGCTGAACCCTCTTGAGAGAGGAGCTCGTAATGTAGGTTCGCGCGATTTTCGATGAGTTAGTACTTTTTTTGGAGCTCGCTTTGTACACGTCAATTTTTTACGAGAAGCCAACTCGCCTAATATAAGATTTACGTGAAATCTGCGAGGGTATACCTCGCCTGAGACGGTTTCGTTTGTTAGGAACTTTTTATACTTTTTCTAATTGTATAAGCCAAATCGTGAAAAAAGTGATACCCATATAAACCTGCAAGTTTAACGACCTTCATAAAAAATTCTTCTGATCATTGTTTTTTTTTTGTGTTTCAAGAAAAAACGTAAAAGGTCAGAAACCTTCAATCCAGCAGTTACGCATTTCCTCCGAAATGAAGCAATTATTTTCTATTTTAAAATTCTAGATAACATCATAAACATCTTAAGTAAATTAAAAACAATTCGATACACCGTCAAATCCCATTTAGCCGAGGAATCCCGCATTCCGAGAACTTGGCGCAGCTAAAATCTGTAATTCGCAAAGCAAACGGAAACGCTACCCTTGACTCGGCGAGTTAAATTGCGGGCGTTACGTCAGGCTCGCGCGGGCGAAACGGTCATTACATTGTCACCCGCGTGCCACCATCCAGTCGTAAAAAAAAAGAAGCCGCGACTTAGGCGGCAGGCGGGTCAGAGTGGGGACGCGGCGCGGCGCTAGACCGTCACGAGATGCAGCCGGAGACGCGCCCGACGTGCGCCGCGTGTATTTAAAGTTGTGACACGTATTATGCTAATGATTATCGCGAAACAAAAAAAAAAAAAAAAATGAACGCTTGAAATCGTGTCATGGCATCTTCGCCGAATATGGCTCGATGCCGCGCCTCCGACGCTGTGCGCGTGAAAAATCTCGTCGACCGCCTAATCGATTCTCTCGATATTCCCCCCGCCCGATACACGATCTTTATTTCTCTCTCGTTTGATCGATGCGTCGGTGATTTTTCAGGGAAATTTTTCTAGCGTAACGGAGTTTTTTTTTCTCCGTGTCTCTCGTACATTGTGAATAATTACGGTAATGAACCTTTCTCGAAGGAGAGGCGTTTTTAAGAGTGTTCTTTTGTCCATCACGGCCATATGCGATGATGACGTCTGTCTACGATCGAATGTAAAAAAAAGTAATTATTACTAAATATTTAGCATACAGCCTTTGTTCGTTTTTGACAAGATATCGGAATTCGATTTTTTCGCAACGCTGACTCAACGCATATTAAACGCGATCGGACCGAGCCTCCAAGGTATTTTGACAACTCACTTAGATACGAATCTCCGAAAGAAAAAAAAAAGTTCTCGGAAATTACACCTCTCGATCGCGTAGGTGTAATTTCGAAAGCGTATAAAAGAAACGCGTTTTCCTCGCGTAAAATAACCGCCTACCAAGACAAGAAGGCAAACAAGTCGCCCGCAAAAAATCGCGCCTCTTCTCTATCATTTCGAAAAGCCGAACGCTGTCGTCCGTTCGTGTAGTTCTGTCTCAAAAAGAAAGATAAAAACGAAAACGAATTCCTCGAAAACTACACTCAGAGATCGGGGGGCTGAAACACGACGGAAAAAGCGGCGCTTAAACGGCCGCACATCTTTATTATGCAATTATTCGGGAATCCCGGGGCGCGATTTGCATTTCGCATGCCGCGCGCCAATTAAAGGCCTGCCTCGCGCGCGGAGGCGGAGATGATCCGCTGTTTATAGAGGCGCTTTTCCTTCCTCCTCCTCCTCTCCGGGCCGCCGCGACGACGGCGCGAGATGCGCCTCTGCGCTCGTATCCCACGTGTTACATAAATTTGCCGCGAGACGAACGGTTCTGCGCGCGCGCGCGTATTCCGCCTTCGAGATATGTAATTGGGTTGCAGTTGCTCAATTATACGAGGCCGTAATTGCCCGAGCAGCTTGCGGCTTCTATGGCGCGCACGCGTGCGCCCGCCACCGCCGCGCCTCGTCGTCTATTTGGACGAGCGCTGGTAGCCCTTCGCAGGTGTACCCCGCCGACGCGCGTGTGTATAATTTATAGCGAAAAACAGTCAATTGCTCGCCGGGAAAAAAGGTCTGTTTTTCAAGAGCGGACGACATCGCGCGTTACAAGATTTTAACGCGCGGCTTAAAAGGGGTTATCACCTTTCTACAGGTCTATTACAGCTGTGTATATTATTAAATATACTTACACGTGTGGAAAAACAACATTTTTACTTGATTTTTTTCTACAGAACAATATAATAATTGATTCACTTGTAAATTTGGTGGTTTATTCTCAAAATGGGGAAGAGGGAAAAACCACCCGGTTTGAGAGAATACTAAGCCAGTCAAATTTGGAAAAAATTAGAATGATTTTTACAAATTTTCACTCTTTTACATTATAAGAGTAAATTGTTCTTAAACATCGTTTAAAGAAAACTGAATCTGTATCACGCTAACGACTGACGGGTAAAAAGAACCAACAGGACGCGAAGTAAATTGAAGAGACGAGAGAAAAAAACGAACAGTGGGGCCAGCGTCCAAGCTTCAAGTACGAAAAAACGATACGAAACGGCTAATTTAAAGACTCCCAAGCTGAAAAGCGTGTAGCCGCGCATTACCTCGATTTTTACGCCCTGGCGATGAGAGCGATTGAGTGAAATCAAAGTGCCCACCGTCCGGCCGCGGTGTACAACTGGTCGAGGTGAAAAAGGGAAGACCTCGGGCCGAGGAGGAGCCGAAAGAGCAGCTTCTCTCGGTAGCCGGCTCTCGGGTGTGTATAACGTGGATCCCATTTCTTCGAGGTCTGCCTCCGCGCGCGTCCGACCTTGAATGATTATGCCCGCTGCTCCCGCGCGCGCGTTCCTTCGCCCGCCGGTGGAACGGCTCTCCCTCCTCTTTCTCTCTTTTTCTGCTCTAGGGGTAATTACGGGTTCTGGCGCGGCCGGTCGATCATTACGCTCGGCGAGTTCCCGCGCCTTCTGTCTGTTCCTCGATCTCGGCTGCGATCCGCCGGAGCGTGCACCCAATGTCGCTCGTCGTGCGGCGGCGCATCACCCGGCGGCGACCTTAATTGCCGCGCGATTTCGAGCAGCCCCAGCGCGCGGGGGAAAGTGACGTTCGACTTTTTCGAGCGGATCGGGGAATGCATCGCGTCGGGATATTCGTAAGCTGCGGTGATTATACTCATTCGCGTAAATGAGATGTAAGTAATTAAGGATTTAAATTTCAATTAATTAATAAATATAATGCTTACGAGTTTAATTATTGATCGTACGGCTGCTTCGCATTTAATGCATTAGATGATAAACTGTTATTTTTATAGAGATACTCTTTAAACCCAATTACGCTACAAGGAAAGTAAAAGCCGAGTTACGAAACTAATAAACTTTGTCAAAAATTTCCTTGAATTAAAGTTCACCTCGTGCAATTAGGCTTGTAACTAATAATCACTGCGAACGTTTCAAAACGATTTTTTTGTGTTTGAGTAATGCAGAATGAATAATATATATTAATGAATAGGTGATTCTCTTTGCAGTATAGTGTAATTTGCAACCTTTAATTAGCACTTGTTGCTTTTACTAACGATGAAAAATTGATCGTTACCATTTTTTTTTCATTTAAAACTAAATATAGCAAGAAAGGCAGAGAAATTAAAACTTGCTGCCCCAACTAAAGATCATTTCATCTTTACTCCAGTAACAAATGGTAATTGCGTAATGAAGTACAATTCTTTAAATGCATATTCACTTACTTTACGACCTAACAAAAAAAAGAAAAAAAAATTACTCACTCGAGCAAATTGGAAAGGGATAAAAAAGTAATCGTTCGCAAAACTTAAAAGTAACGTATAATAAAGAAACGAAAATCGCGGAGCAGTGCAGTGCACGCAGGCAGCTTAAGAACGAAAGACGTCAGATTTGACGACGACGGCGACATGTGTCCGCGGGGGCGAGGGAGTGCACGCGGCGCGGCGGTTGTGCAGAGGCAGGTGAGGAATGACGGAGGAGGATCGAGGGGCCCCGCGCGCAATGGGCAGCGAAGCGAGCAAATGAAGTGGCCGCGGTGGAGAGGGAGGGGCGCGGCGGCTCGCCCCGGCGACGAGCCACAGGTGTTTCGGTATTCAGGGGCAGAGGCGCGTCGTGCTTTCCTGCGCAAACAAACGTAACGCATGAAAAGTGAAAGAGGCCCCCGCGCGAGCCGCTCGTTCTACCGCATTAATTTCGCAACGTTACCACACTCCGCCGCCATTAAATTATTCAATTACCAGGCGGGGGAGCTCTTGTTACCCGACTCCGCTTGCCGCCCGGATCCGCTAATCACTCGCGAGAATCTTGCACTTCTCGGATTATTTCGATTTATTTTCTTAAAAAGAGAAGAGAGAGAGGAGTGACGATGTAATGAAGATGTAATGATGAGATTTATGATTACTTTTTTTAAGAAAATGATGATCGACGTCGCATTATGATATAAAAAAAAATACCTAATTCGTTAAATCGAATATATTTGAAAAATGTAGGTATGATACCCAGTCGCCTTGACGTCTCAATACTAAAGTTTGATTGATAGCCGCAATCCACCGAGGAAAATCAGTCGGCTGTCGAGCGTAAAGCTAAGGCTAGCCGCACGCCCCGTTGAAAATTGGCGTACAGTGTGCCGAGAGTCGCGGAGCTTAAGTCGTATGCAAATTTTTTTCCTTCGCGAAAATTGCCGGCGCGTGATTGAAAAGTCCTACGTAAATCACCCGGGGTCCGAGGGAAAATTTACGGCGGTGAAAGCGCCTCGCGGGTTTTCGAATTCTGCGCGCGCGCATTTTTTTCGTACCCCGATGCGCTTCGCGAGCGCTCCTAGTTAGCTGTAGTACACCAGCCGAAACTTACGACGATTACGCGATGAACATATGGTCGAGCGCAGGCGGTGATCCGTTTTTGCGGTGGGTTTTGGCTTACCAGCCTATGGCGAATTTCAGGTACGACGCGACGGCGTAGACGAGCAACGACTTTGAAGATCATCGGAATGAAGAATCGATGCACGGTAGATCCACTGAATTCAATTCAAGTTTTGAATTTTCACGTGAGATTGTTTATAAAATTAATATGAACAGAAGATTTTATCACACACCCATACATATACAAATCGCGAATACATTGCACTAGACTGAAGTGAACGTGAACTTCGTATTTAGCAAATGAAATTTGATTATTAATTTAATGTTTTTAATTTACAGCAAAAATGAAACATCTTTGGCCGTTGCTGATATGGATACTACTACTATCTTCGTATCCAGTGAGTAAATTCGTACTCATTTTACTATAAAATATTCCTTTATACAACTAATAACGAAAATTTCTGCTCGTAAACAAAATGCGCATAATAAATTTTTATTGCATTTTAAAGTGCACATCGTTTTATGCCTATCTTTATGGATCGTGCGCATTAAAAACTATTTTTAAGCGTATGGGGATAATTCGACTCGAAACCCGAAACCCATAAAATCGCGTTCTTTCTTCCCAACAGGCCGAATCTCACAACGGAATCGGCCGAGGACTGAGGAGAGAAGTGTTCTTTCTGAACCTGGAGGATGGCTACTTCGGATGTCAGGTGAACGCCTCTACGGACGTCCTGCAATTGCTGCAGCTCTCGAAGCTATGCGACAACCACGTCGACTGTTTTCAAGGCAGCGACGAGCATCGAGAGCGGCTCAAATGCACGGGTAAATATACACTGCTCATTGTCAATACTCGCTCTTCTGAAAAATTACTCGCGGTCGTTCTAATCACTATTTTTAGCTCGATACGACATAGTATAGAACATTTAATTAGTATAAATTATTACACTTTTTTTTTTCATTTGAACTAAACAATTTGAAAGCGATACATAAATTGCGGTTCGAAAGCGCAGTCATTAATATTAATGAAGAAAATTATTTTTTACAATTTTATTTTATTCTGAATAACACTAACAAAAAATCATTTATCACTTACGTATATAATTTACATCATACGCTACGCGTTTACATAATGCGGTTTCGCAGCTCCAATACTCTTACCCGCCGTAAAATCCATTAGCGCACTGCGATTATTTGCCGAAACATTCGCACTATCTCTCTAATCGTCTGCCCGAAAAACCATCCGCTCCGAAAACAAAAAGAAATCCGCGAAGCAAAAAAAAAAGTTCAACCTGCGCAAGTCCTTGAGACGCATACATCTACCCCGGTGCAAAGTCGACGTCCTGCCCGACGATCGAGTCGCACTCGACCGTGTACACGCTGCGCGCGGCAAATCATTTCCTAGGACGCGAGTCGCTCAAATAACAGGCTGCGCCTAAGTGCCAGCGGCGCGTCGTCCTCGCGGTCGGTGCCGTTACGCGCGCCCCAATCCCTACGCGCGCGTACACACGTATGTATACGCATCGCGGGATACATTCGCGCGCGATCTAACGAGCGCCGGATTTCATTATACAAATTGAAGACGCTCACCTCCTGTAACTCCCATTGCGCGTCATTATGCGCCTGGCGCTTTGTTTCTCCCCCTCGCGATCGGGAAATCTCCGCTCGTACTACCTCCTTTCCTCGTACTGTCTCGCCGCTGTTTTTATGCCTTGCGCCGTAAACGTGATAATTGTGTTTTTTTTTAATGGATAAGGAACGGTGATTTCCTTTCTGATTTATAGAAATTTGTATCGTTAAGTACGCGGCGCCTTACTCGTTAATTAATTGCCGTGGAAGTAAGAATTTTTATTGTTGTTACTATATTTGATTTTCCGAGAAAAAAAAAAGAATTAGTTTTAAATAATGGAAATTGCGACAAGTATAAGACGTCGTAAACTTTTTACACTACATTTGCGCTAGTTACATGAGACCCGCGATTTCTGCGACAAAAAAAGGGTACTCGTATATCCCTAAGTAATTCTAAACGTATACTTCTCGCGCGGTACCTTCGGTGCATCGCGGTAAATTGCACTCTGCCCAGGCGCGCACGTATCGGCACATCGATCTCGGATTTATCGCGCATCTCCCGAGGCGATGCGCGAAATGACGCGGGGTTTCAGTCCGGTTCGTTTCAGTGACAAACGAGCGGCGGGATTTGCATTTCCGCTCGCGGGGCGCGCGCGTCCATTAGATCCGCAAGCCGCGCGCAGGGACAGTTTCGTCGCGTCGTGCAACCGCGGGACGATATAATTACTGTTGTTGGATGCTTCGCAGATGACTGCACGAAGGACGGCACCGCGTGTCAGAACGGTGTTTGCCTCGACTCGGTATGCCACTGCAACGACGGCTTCGGCGGATGCAACTGCCAGGTTCCAGGTTCGTATGTGCCCTAAGGCCTTTTCCTTCACTCACGATCACCGGGAGTAGGTTCAATGATTCTTTATTTTCTCCAGTCTTTATTTCCTTTCAAAGAAATTTTATTACAATGAACTCTTTACTCAGCAAATATAGGAATAAGTGAAATTCATCCATATGCACTGAATGCTAAAAGTCGTTCATTTATCGAGTAAGTGAATTTATTTATAACGTAGAAATATCGATGAATGTCGCTTATTCATATTTAGAGAGTAAAGTTGACTTAAGCGAAAACCTATTAATAATTAAAGTCACATTTCTCTAATTTTTTGTACTTTTTACTACTAATTTAACTTTAGTGAGAACAATTTTTTGTTCATTCACATGATACTTCCACTCTGAAATAGTAAAATTTTATTGAAAATCAATTCAAACGAGGTCAAGATCACTAATTTTCTATGAGTTCTATTGATCTATTATTTCTTGCTCACAATCTGCACTGACAATCAATGAAATTTCTCTTTCAAAAAATTCATATTTCTTGAATTAATTTAAACACTTTGCTGTGACTTTTTTCTTCTCGCTCAATTAAAAATCTTTTACTTATGAATTAATGCATTTGTTGAATAGACGAGAACGAGTGCAAATACCGGCCCTGTGATATTTTCGCCCACTGCACGAATACCCTCGGCAGTTTTCAATGTTCCTGCTATCCTGGATATCGCGGCGACGGTTTCCACTGCGAAGGTACGTACCCCCAAGGAAAAAAGAATTTCAATAAATTGCATTGATAAAAAGAAACGAGAAATAACAAGCTTTTTGATAATTACAGACATCAACGAGTGCGAGGACCCGGCACTTGCTGCTCGGTGCGTCGAGAACGCCGAGTGCTGCAACCTGCCGGCGAACTTCCTCTGCAAGTGCAAGCCCGGATTCACCGGGGACGGCGAGGAGCTTTGCGAGGATGTGAACGAGTGCGCCCAGCCCGACGCCTGCGGCGACGGCGCGCTCTGTCTCAACACCCCCGGCAACTACACCTGCGCCTGCCCCGATGGCTACACGGGAGATCCGTACACACTCGTGAGTTTATTGCATTAATTCACGGTTTTTTTTTGTAATAATATTTCAGGTTCATTTTCAACGCAAATTCTTCGCACCAATTAGAGCTACAGACTGTTCTTTTCTGTTAACAATAAACAATTTGATTTGACTATCATCGCCTGAACTTGAAATGTAACAGTTGTTACTTTAATGTCAATTGTATTTTGGATAAATCGCGCGATTTGCTGTAAGAAGAGTACTGTTTTTAGTAATCTTGGAAAAAAGTGATTTAGTTGGTAAAAAATTCGCATCTACATTGTAAAAAATACTCAGAATAGTCATAATTTTTAATATATTGCGGCATTTTTTAATTCTTGAGTCGTTTTTATCACTGTCCACTTGATTCAACTAAACAGTAACTTTTGCAGAAAAATGAGAGTAATTTTTATCGTATGCTATTATGCTCTCCATGAATTTTTTAGCTTTCTTTTCAATTTCAATGCGATCTTTTCTGCAAGTAAATTTATGTACTGTCGGAAGTAGTAATTACTTTCTGTGATGTTAGCTCTTTTACTCAATGTACAACTTCAACTCAAGATACAATAATGTATACACAAAATCAGTTCAGCGGCTACTCGCCTCGTCTTAAATCTCGCGCAATCTCAAAGAGATCTTCATTTAAATTCCTCGTTACACGCTGAACGCTCGAAAAAGAGGGACGCGTGCGCGCGACTCGCGGAACGTCCCGTTAGCTAATAAATCCTCCCGCGCCCGAGCGACAACACCGCGAGAAAGAGAGAAAGAGAGGTAGAACATTGGCTATTTTCGCCGTTGCAGTGCGACGACGTGAACGAGTGCAATTACCAGGGGGCCTGTGGACGAGGGGCCCTCTGCGTAAATCTGCCTGGCGAACATCGTTGCGAGTGCCCGGAGGGCTACGAGGGCAACCCCGACCACGAGTGCGTGGACGTGAACGAGTGCCTGAGGAGCCCGTGCGGACGCGGGGCGCACTGCAACAACCTCGACGGTACCTTCAGGTGCGCCTGCCCCGAGGGCATGGAGGGCGATCCGATGACCGGCTGCCGAGGTAAGCGCGCCGCCTATCGTGCCAGGCGCGATACTTTATTGTACGATTATTGCCTGTTTATACGTCCTCCCGGAGGAAGTGTTTCTTTTATTTATAATTATACGAGGCGTGTGTATGTGTGTGTATAATGTGCGCATACTCGACGTTTGTACATAGCGATGATTATAACGGCGGACGAGCCGAGTGCTGCCCCATGATGGCTTTTCACCGCTTTACGGCGGCAATTAACAAAACACCTCCGTCCGTAATTCACAGTGTGGACTTAACGCGCCGACGCTTTGTGGGTTCTATCGGAGTAA
The DNA here is from genome assembly GCA_900480045.1 of Eurytoma adleriae. Lineage (NCBI taxonomy): Eukaryota > Metazoa > Arthropoda > Insecta > Hymenoptera > Eurytomidae > Eurytoma > Eurytoma adleriae. The sequence continues at coordinate 78,224 of UXGC01000402.1, forward strand.
CCGTTTTAATGGCTTTATTAATGACGCCGCCCGCTCGTTCGCGTTGAACGGCGTCGAAAAATATTGACCATCTCCCGGTGGATCTCTCAGTTCATTCGCGCGTAATCTTGTTTATTAGCTGTAAATTATCGTCTAAATAAATGACGATCCAAAAGGAAAAAGTACAATACGTACGCGCGGCGCAAAGAGCTCACACTGTGAAAGGAAGTAAAATTAACGTATACCACACGATCACGCACAATCACGAGAAGTAGGAGGTAATCGCAAGAAAAATAATTACTAACTATACTGAAAACCCACGTGACAGATATAAACGAGTGCGAGGTGAAGAACCCGTGCGGCGCGGACACGCAGTGCGTGAACACGGAGGGCGGCTTCAGGTGCGAGTGCTTGACGGGTTACCAGCTGGACCCGGTGCACGGTTGCATCGACGTGAACGAGTGCTCGCTGAGCAATAACACTTGCGCCACTAACGCCAAATGCATCAACGTGCCAGGATCCTTTAAATGCATATGCCTCCAGGGCTTCGTTGGCCAAGGGCTCACCTTGTGCGAAAGTTAGTTTCGCTCCGCGTCTCCTCTCCACCCGTAACCCGATTTCCTTTGTACACACTCCCACCACTCCGATTAGCTCTCTTAATACGAACAAGGGTAATAAATGAGCAGTCACTCGATATTTCAAATTAATTTTTTTTACTTAAACAGTAGATGAGTGATTTTTGTCTTTTGCACTTTTAATAAGTGTATTTCTTCTCTTGTTCGTATTTAGATAGCGCGAGCTTTTGAACGATCATTAATACGAATAACTCTATTAACAGATGTAAACGAATGCGAGAAAAGTCCCTGCGGTGAGAATGCCGAGTGCACCGACACTGTCGGCAGCTTCGTTTGCAGCTGCAAAACCGATTACACTGGCGATCCATTCAAAGGCTGCACTGGTTAGCAAATAACTTTTTAACACGTTCACTAGTAACTTTTTTTTTATTCATCACGAGGGTAATGGATCATATTATTTTACTAATTGAAAAACTAACGTTTTTCATATGGATAAGCTTTTATAAATAAGGTTGCACATTAATTTATTTTGGTTGTTTGAACAATATTGTGGAATAAGAAAGTACTTTTTATTATTTTAAGAGATTACCTAAGCATTTTTCATTGTGGTTTAATTATGTCAGTAACTGAAAGGAAATTATATTGACATCCCTAATGAAAAAATCACGTTTTAATTTTCCGTCAAAAAGTGAAACATTTAAACATTGTTCTTGTTTTTTAAAGAAAATTAAAATGTGCTTTTTTCGTTACTGGATAACTTAATGTTCTCATTTTCTTATTAGCATATCCAAATAATTAAGTATATTAAATAAATTGTCATAATTATTTTATCTACGTCCTCGTAAAAACTTATATAAAATGTAAATTACGTTGTAAGAGTAATTTAATGAGCGATCTGTATATAACCCAATCTATCCATTCAAGATATTGACGAATGCACGGCATACGAGAACCCGTGCGGATCAAATGCGATTTGCCGAAACGAAGAACCGGGATACACTTGCGAATGTCCTCCCGGGTACAGCGCCAACCCTAGTCCGAAAGTAGCGTGCGATCAGACGGACGTCACGACTCTGTGCAAGTCGAATTTCGACTGCGTAAACAACGCCGAGTGCATAGAGGGTCAGTGCTTCTGCAAGGACGGCTTCAAGGCCGCCGGCGCGATCTGCGAAGACGTGAACGAATGTACGACGGACCCCTGCGGACCCTCGTCCATTTGTTCTAACACGAAAGGAGGTTTTAACTGCGTTTGCGATGATGGATTTATCGGCACTCCGCCGCACGTTCCGTGCAAAGGTAAGACCTAATCCCGGTCGATTTTTTTTCGAGGCATTTAACAATATACCAACGCTACGTTTGTTTCTCTGCTTTAGCACCGTGCGACGAAGTGACGTGTAGCGAGCACGCCTACTGCAAAGCAGACGGCCAAGCAGCTTACTGTATCTGCGAAGATGGTTGGACCTTCAATCCAAATGATATTGCTGCTGGATGTGTTGGTGAGTGTCTATTTATAAATTAAATTTTTTATAAATAAGATTGACAGACTGAATGGAATTCAATGTTTAATCGACGTCGTTTTGTTTCACCTTTAGATATAAATGAATGTGACCCCGTGATAAACGGACCGGCCGGGCGATGCGGAAAGAATGCGATATGCACGAATACGCCCGGAGGATTCAGTTGTCAGTGTAAATCAGGCTACTCTGGCAACGCTTTTAAACAATGCCTAGACGTTAACGAATGCTCTCGGCCTGATGCCTGTGGACACGGAGCGACTTGTACGAACACCGATGGTTCGTACGCGTGTTCATGCCCGGATGAGACTATACCCGATCCTGACCCTTACATAAAATGCGTCGGAATTGTCACCTGCGATTCGGACAGCGACTGTCCAGGAAACGCCGTGTGCGACGCCCAAAAACGATGCTTATGCCCAGAACCCAATGTTGGAAACGACTGTAGACGTACGTAAATTTACTGTTAAATATGTGTTACCAAATTATTTCGAATTGTATTAAAACTTTTAGAATTGTTGAATTGCTTAGAATTAACGCGTAGTTAGATTGAGTACGAGTAATTAAATTGCAAGTTCCAAATTGTCTCTTTATATTTACAGATCCTTGTGAAGATCTATCATGCGGACCAAATGCCCACTGCATGCTGTTAAACGACGTAGCTACGTGCCTGTGTAAGAACGGATTCACAGGCAAACCCGGAGTGAAGGACGGCTGTCGCGACATCGACGAGTGCGCCGTCAACCCGTGCCCGCCAGGCGCCGTGTGTAACAACGAGGCAGGCTCGTTCTCCTGTCAGTGCCCGAGCGGTATGATCGGCGATCCGTACGCCGGAGGCTGCGAGCAGTCGCGGCTGCCCCACGTCTGCGGGCCCAACACCCCCTGCCCGCCCGGCGAGCAGTGCATCAAGGACGAGTTCGTCGGCAGCAGCGTGTGCATCTGCCAGCGGGGCTACACGCGCGACTCCGAGAGTGGCAAGTGTCGCGACGTGAACGAGTGCCTCGAGACCCGGGACAAACCCGCCTGCGGCGTTAATGCCATCTGCAAGAACCTGCCTGGCAGCTACGAGTGCCAGTGTCCGCCCGGCTTTAACGGAAATCCATTTTCGCTTTGTGAAGGTGACTTGACGAGCTCTCTTACCTTTAATTACACCATTGCAGGGTAGCATTATGTGCTTTAATACTGAAATACCGATTTTTTTCTCTGCGCAGAATGCAACAGTATTGAGTGCCAGTGTCAGCCACCGTACAAGATCATGGACGGCAAGTGCGTATTGGCCGATTGCTCGAAGGGAGAGAAGTGCCCGCACGGCGCCGAGTGCATTAAGATCGCCGGCGGGGTCAGCTACTGCGCCTGCCCCAAGGGCTACGGCACGAAACCGGACGGATCATGCGAAGACATTAACGAGTGCACGGAGGGCCGGCAGGTCTGCGGATACGGGGCGGATTGCATCAATCAGCCTGGCTCCTACCAGTGCGTGTGCCCACACGGATACGGCGGCGATCCGTACAATGGCCTGTGCTCTCCTGCCCAGAAGCGATGCACGAACGACAACGAGTGCAGGGCTAACGAGAAATGCGTGCAACCAGGAGAGTGCATATGTCCACCACCCTTCTATACCGATCCCTACGATGGAAACCTCTGTAAAAGTGAGTATTCATTATTTTTATTCAATATTTGTTGTGTTTGATTAAAACTCACTTTTTACTCATCAAAAATTTTCAAATACTGCGAGAAAAATTTTAAATCTAAATAATTATTCAGATCCTTGCGACCGATTCCCATGCGGCCTGAACGCTAAGTGCACACCGTCAGACCCACCGCGATGTATGTGTCTGGCGGGTTACGAGGGCGATCCACAACACGGCTGCGTCGACGTAAACGAATGCTCAAACAACCCCTGCGGTCGGGGTGCCTACTGCTTCAACACCAAAGGTGGTCACGTGTGCGAATGCCCGCGGGGTATGTCCGGTGATCCTTACGGCGCTGGCTGCGCCGGAGGTCCCCAAGCCAAGCAGGAATGCTCGGCCAACGACGACTGTGAGAACTACTTGGCCTGCGTCCAGGGAAGCTGCGTCAATCCATGCGACGATGTGCCCTGCGGACCCAATGCCTATTGCGAACCTGACAAACATGCTGCTTGGTGCCGTTGCGTCATCGGCTTCACCGAGGGCAAGAACAATGAATGCGTGTCCCGTGAGTTCGGACTTTCAGTTTCTTTGTGTCGAGGCTTTTTTTGTCTTGAGAGATGAGCACGTCGGTAGTGTCAATCCGCCCAATGAGTCACTTGTAATTAGCGAACAAAAGAATTATACGGCTCGATCTTTTTTTTGGGGAATTAAGAGTTCCCTGACCTGCTTAGCAATGGCTCATTCATTAGTCGGCCTGATTTTACTTTTTTATATGCGAATAACAAATATTTTCATTCAACTTAGAATGGGGGATGCACTGTTTAAAGAATGGTTTTTATTTGTTTAAATAATAATCTATTATTATTATTACTTTAAATTTTAGAATGTGACGGATTTGTTTGTGGAGCTGGAGCACAATGCATCGTGAGCTATGACGGACCAACGTGTAAATGTATCGAAGGTTTCATGGGCAATCCATTCCCGGGTGGCCAGTGCGTACCGGATGTTTGTTCGCCAGAGGTGCCTTGCGCCGAACCCAGCATATGTATCGGAGGCCGCTGCAAACGGCGCTGCGAAGGCGTCGTTTGCGGCATTGGCGCCATGTGCGATCCTCATACCAACAAATGTGTCTGCAATCCCTACTTTGTCGGAAATCCAGATTTCTTATGTATGCCACGTAAGTATTTCAATTGTCTCTTAAATCTCGGATACTTGTTTACTGAAACCAGTCTTCCATTCGCCATTACTTCTTTTATTAATTTCAGTTCTTTAACATTCGACATTTTATCTAAATTCGCTTACAAAATGAGAAATTGTTAAAAGATATAATGGCGTACGACGAAGACTTAATCATATATAACAAAATAACATTCCAAAACGAAAAATTCCATGTAGCGATTGAGCCACCAAAATGTGAGCCTGCATGCGGTACGAACGCTCACTGCGAGTACAGTGTGACGGAGTCCAAGTGCGTGTGTAACCCGGGCACCAGCGGCAATCCCTATCATGGTTGCGGGCCCCAAGAGAAATCAGACTGCTCGGTCGCGCAGTGCGGCATTGACGCTCTTTGTAGCGCCGGTCCCAACGCCGTCGAGTGTGTCTGCCCGAAAGGTTATGCCGGAAACCCATACGTTCAGTGTTATGGCAAGTATACTAATACCGCTTTGTTGACTAAGGCTTACAGCTTGGTAACCGGGCGCTCCAGGTTGGACGCCCCTAATGTTTTATTCACATTGGCTACGCCATCCCCTGCGGCCGACGCCGTGCTAACAAACAGTCGCGTGAGAGGCGAATCGCACCGCTTGTATCACGACGCAATGCGTCTCCCGTGCGAAGCACTTATTTTTAACGCAACCGTAATTATAACCACCGTAGACAGTGTAACTTAATTATGACTAAACAATGAGATAATTGTTTCGCAAAGAAAAGGAAACACGGGGACAGACAATTTGCGTGGGAGGTGCAGCGATTGCGCTTCCCTCTTGTTCGTTGGTTTGTTAATGCGCCGTCGGTGGCACGGGGGCGAGCACTTAACCCGACTAATCAAAGGTAATTTTTTTTTGTTCCTTGTCGAATTATAGACGTTAACGAGTGTAACGGAAACGCATGCGGCAACAATGCAGTGTGTATTAACACTATCGGCAGCTACGACTGCCGCTGCAAAGACGGTTACTTTGGAAACCCATTTATGAGCTGCCAGCGCTTGGATATCGGCGCGTGCAAAGATCCAGCCACATGTCCCTGCAGCCAGGAGTTACCCTGTCCCCTGGATTACTCTTGCGTCGCGGGCAAGTGCATCGACAAGTGCAGCGACGTTAAATGCGGGCCGCGCTCCGTCTGCCAAGACGGTACGTGCGTCTGCCCGGCCGGCTACTCCGGCAATCCAACGGATCCGCGTCGCGGCTGCCAACCCCATGGCCATTGCTCCAACGATCTCGACTGCGAGCCTCAACAGATCTGCTTCCAAATCGGCAAGGGCACGCGCAAATGCGTTGATGGATGCAGCAAACTGCAATGCGGCCCAAATGCCCTTTGCGTTACTCAAAATCACGTCTCCTCGTGCCTGTGCAACGATGGATTCGCTGGAAATCCTACTAACTTAATCGAAGGATGCCTGCCAGGCAAATCTAACGTAGGCTATTCTTGTCACGATAATTCCGATTGCGATCCCGGATTCTTCTGCCTGCCGACGCCCGGTGGTTCGCGGGGATGCGTGAACCCTTGCAGCAAAGTCGCTTGCGGCACGCACCAGCGCTGCGAGGTCGACGCCACCGGACATGCCGCTTGTCACTGCCAAGAGAATTACGAATGGAACCCCGTCAGCTCCGCCTGCGAAAAACCTTCCGTACCTGACTGTATCGCTGATGAAGACTGCGCAGGCAACGAGGCCTGCCGGCCTGATGCCCTGGGTGTACTCAAGTGCGCACCCCTCTGTGCCAGCTTTACCTGCACAGCCAATTCTCAATGCGTCGCCATCAAGCATCAAGCACGCTGCGAGTGTCTGCCGGGCTTCAGCGGCAACCCCAACGATCGGTTCGGCTGTCAGAGCTCGCGACAAGACCGCTGCATCAGCGACACCGATTGCTCGGAGCTCGAAACCTGCAAACACGCCAGCGACGGACTCCTCGCTTGTCAGCCCGTCTGCAACTTTGTCACCTGCGGTCCGAACGCTCTCTGCGTCGTGCGCAATCACGTCGCTAACTGCGAGTGCCCACCAGGCTTGTACGCCGGCGATCCAAATGACTCCGGCAAGGGCTGCCAGACCGTGCCTTGCGTCTACAACATCGACTGCCCGCCCACTCAACTGTGCAATCTGCAGAAGCACACGTGTTTCGATGCGTGCGACGAAAGCGCCTGCGGCTTGAACGCCGTTTGCATCGCCGACGAGCACAAGGCAATCTGCCAGTGCCCGCCGGGCTTCAAGCCCAATCCCGTGGCGGACATCGAGTGCACGGCCATCGAGGCCTGCCAGCCCAACCCCTGCCACCCGAGCGCGCTCTGCGTGGCCGGGGCTTCGGGCAGCCCTGTCTGTCAGTGCCCGGCCAACCACGTGGGTGACCCCTACGCCGGTGGTCGGGGCTGCCAGCTTGAGGGTCACTGTGTCACGAGCCGCGACTGTCCCGTGCACTCGGTCTGCCAGAATCGCAGGTGCGTCAACCCCTGCGAGAATGCGTGTGGACCTAACGCTCTTTGCGAGATCGTTAACGGCGAGCCAATGTGCAAGTGCGTGCACCGTTTCGTGCCTTCGAGCAAGGGCCCGGAGTCTGGCTGCGTCCGAGGCACAGCCCAGTGCGCCCTTGATTCCGATTGCGAAGACAGTGTTTGTCTTGATGGACAGTGCAGAGGTAGGTGTTACTTGTCTATTATTTTCTAGTCTGTATAAGGATTTAAGGTGAGGTATATATGATGATTACATTTTTAATACTAAAAATATTTACTAAAATGTCACCGGTGTTCTTGCGACGCTCACGTCTCAAGATCTCACTCCGATTCATCGGACTAATTTAGGATAATGTTTGTCATTATGAAATAATTTCTTTTAGTCGAGTGCGTGTAATCTCACGATTCATTCAACTTAACTGTACAGAGCGTTAAGTAACATGCACTTCACTTTTTGATAATACATTATTTTGTATTTATAATATATTAATGGAAACACTTTTTTTAAATATTATTTTTTTTCATATACACTTTCACTTAAATTGTTATACATACTGTAACTTCTCACTAAAGTCTATCATTTTGTTAATATATCACCGTTTATTAAAATAAAAAAATAAATAAATGTATTAACTTATTTTAAGTATGAATGTTAACAAAATAATAGAAATCGAGTGTGTGTGTCGTTTATATTGAACAATATAAACGGCGAGGTGTGTTTCAGATTATTAATGAAATGTTATTGTTTTAGCTGTATGCCGATCTACCTCAGATTGTTCCGAAGGTGAAAAATGTATAGACAAAAAATGCGTAGTAACTTGCACAAACCACAATCAGTGTCAAACTAATGAAGCTTGCACGAATAACGTTTGCGTCATGGGATGTCGAAGTAGTCGAGATTGTCCCTCATCCGAATCCTGCATCAATAACAAATGCAAAGGTACGTAATTTACCACTCGACAGGTTCTACTTCCAGTTTCACGTTTGCGACATGCCACACCGGACACGTCTGTTTCTACTTAAACCAGTCGTACCTGCTATTACAGTTCACTTCTTACTTCTACACATTACATCATTGCAATTCTATATTCATTATACTGTTTACCTAAGAAATTTAAATTGTCAGAAAATATTGGAAATACTTAATACATTTTAGATCCATGTAAGAGCGAAAATGTATGTGGTGCGAACGCTATATGCAGTTGCGTCGATCACTCAACAACGTGCACTTGCCCCGTGGGCTTCCAGGGTAACCCTACTGCCCAGCAGGGCTGTGTTAGAGTGCCTAGTATCTGTAGGACATCCTCAGATTGCCCTCATCAGCACAGTTGCGTGTCCGGTCTGTGTCAATGCCAGTGCAAAGACGTAAGCAATTGCGCACAGGGCGAACGCTGCCACAGCGGTTTCTGCTATAAAGTCTGCTACGGCGATAGTAACTGCCTTCCTGGAGAGCTTTGTATTGACGGAAATTGCGAGACTGGATGCACATCGGACGCCGGCTGCAACGCCGATGAAGTTTGCATAAAGAACAAGTGCAGGTGTGTACTTCTAAATAACTTCTTAATATAATGATCTCTTACAAATTCTATTAAACACTCCTTTTTTATAAATACAACATATTTTCTCTTATTTCTTATGTAAATATAAATGTTTATTTACCGATTAAAAATTAACAATGCAATCATGTATTGCAAAAATAATAGTAATTTTTCTATTGATAAAAAATATTGTTATACCAAATGCTAATTCTTTAATTAAAAAACAGATGTGCGCACGGTTTTATCGCTGGACCTGAAAAATGCCTGGACATTAACGAATGTGAGGACAATCCTTGCCACCCAACGGCAAAATGCATCAACCTACACGGTAGCTATCGTTGCGCCTGTCCGCAAGGTACAGCCGGAGATCCGGCGGGCACCGGTTGTTCCACGCCCAACCAGTGTAACAATGACTTTGACTGCGCCGATAATTTAGCCTGCATAAAACACAGCTGCACCGACCCCTGCTCCTTCGCCGACTGTGGCGCAAACTCCATTTGCTCGGTGATTGATCATTCGGCTACCTGCCAATGCCAGCCGGGATACATCGGCGATGCTTCCGGTTGCTTCAAGGTCGAATGCCTGTCGAACAATGACTGCCCTGGTGACAAGTACTGCAACATCGATACCAATAAATGTGCAAGTGAGTAACGTTGTTGAAGTCATTAAAAAAGGAATATAATAGCTTATCCTACGTAAATTATTAATTTTTCTGATTTTATTTTTCACAGGTCCTTGCAATCAAATCAATTGTGGATATGGAAATTGCGTAGCAACCGATCATGTCGGAGTATGCAAGTGTTATGATGGTTTCCACCTTATTGGAGAGACCTGCGTAGATATCAATGAATGTTTAGACTTACCCTGTCATACTACCGCAATGTAAGACATTTTCTACTTCTTAAAATTTGTTTTTACATTCAGTATCTGAACATATCTAATTTGATTGTTCTCTTCGTTGCAGATGTCAAAATACTGATGGATCTTTCGCTTGCACATGCCCGCGAGGCTTGGTAGGAGATCCTTATAAGCAAGGATGTAAACAACCTGGTGATTGCTTCACAGACTCTGATTGTCCGAATACTGCAGCCTGTATCGATAACACTTGCCGCGATCCATGTACCATCGCCGGCACCTGCGGACGCAATGCTGAGTGCCAGATGCGAGATCACGTACCGACCTGCAAGTGTCCTGGACAAACTTCCGGCGATCCTCTTGTCGAGTGTGTTCAGTTCGAATGCAACCATCATAGTGAATGTGAACCATCCAGTGCCTGCTATGACCACAAATGCGTGGATCCGTGCTCCGTACCCAATGCTTGTGGTATCGGAGCCGACTGCTCGCCGCTCAATCACAGCTACGTTTGTACTTGTCAGCCCGGTGGTACTGGAGACCCGAACCTCGGCTGCACACCCGTTCAGTATTGCAAAGCAGATCATCAATGCCCGATTGGATCATCCTGTAACGGTGGTATATGTACTGCGTTATGTACAAGTACCAGGGACTGTATTGGAGATCAACTATGCATCAAAGGCTTATGTCAACCAACTTGTAGACACAACTCAAGTTGCCCGGAATATCAGTACTGCTTGAATAACATTTGCGTACAAGAGCTTCGTTGCCTTTCTGACAATGACTGCGCTTCCGATGAGAAGTGCATTAACAACAATGTTGGTCAAGTAAGTTTTTCGAAAAGTTTTTTGAAATTTTTGATAAAAATCTTTTCTTTTAAGTAATTTATTTAACCATATAATTTTTTTTTCTAGGCGGAATGTCAGAAAGCATGCGATCTCATAGTATGTGCTAGAAATGCGGAATGTAAAGCGGAGAATCATGTTGCGCATTGCTCTTGCAAAGCAGGTTTCTTCGGTGATGCTAGGAATGACAAACGTGGATGTCAACCTATTGAATGTACAACGCACAACGACTGCTCCGACGAAAAAATATGCGATTTACACAGATGCAGGATTGCTTGTCTCGCGCACAATCCTTGCGGACAAAATGCCATTTGCTCTGCTAAACATCACGATACGATTTGTAGTTGTCAACCAGGTTACACGGGAGACGCGACAGTCGGATGTCACCAAATCGATCATTGTGCAACTATACCCTGCGGTCCTGGTGCTCTTTGTGAAAACATCCGTGGAAATTTCAAATGCCACTGCCAACCTGGAACCGTCGGAGATCCATACAACAGCGGGTGTCAAACACCAGGAGAGTGTGTTACCGATGATGACTGTCCTCGCACAGCTAAATGCGTCAATGAAAATAATCTACCTAAGTGTTTCGGTATGCAACAACATAATTTTACTTAATTAAATTATTAATTATTGCGTTTTAAAATAATCATTTCCTTTTAATACATGTTTTATTTATTTTTATTAGATGTGTGTGCTGGCCTGCAATGTGGTCCAAATGCAGAATGCATCGCTGAAAATCATGTTGGCCTTTGCCATTGTCGCGCAGATTACGAAGGAGACGCAAATGACTTAATTGTTGGTTGTAGACCACAACCTAGACATTGTACCTCATCTTCTGAATGTGTTGGAAACTGCTACGAAAATGTTTGCAGACGTAAGTGTCCATACCAGTATTTCATACTTTATTTTGTTAATTTTGTAATTATATTAAATGAAATATTTTATTTCAGCACCCTGCACATCCGACGACGAATGCAATTTATCGGATATTTGTGTAAGTGGCGAATGTTTAGATCCATGCAAATTGAGAGCTGCATGCGGCATTAATGCTTACTGTGCTGTAAGAAATCACATGAAACACTGTAGTTGCCCACCAAATTTCACAGGCAACTCCGAGATTGAATGTGTGCGATGTGAGTAATACAGCAGTTACTTTTTCAAATTATTTGTTTCTAATTCTAAATTGACATACTTATAAAATTATTGCCTTTTTACAGTACAAGTATCTTGCAGTAGCACAAACGATTGTAACGAAGGCAACACTTGCCGTCACAATGTGTGCCTACCAACTTGCACCAGCGACAGTGAATGTGCTTTTAATGAAAAGTGTATGCGTGGCAATTGTCTTCTCACCTGTAAAGTTAATAACGACTGCTTCCTCGGCGATATTTGCCTCGAGAATATCTGCACAGCTGGTTGCGGTGGTGATGAAGACTGTGTTGCCAACGAAGCTTGCGTATCTAACAAATGTGTCAATCCATGCGAAGTAACTCCTTGTGGACCAAATGCCAAATGCACGGTCAATAATCAGCGAGCCACCTGCTCGTGCCCCTCAGGTTTCATACCAAACCCAACTGCTAAAATAGCCTGTCTGAGAGCACCTGGACCTAGCTGTCTTGCAAACAGAGACTGCTCACCTGGTTTCGCTTGCTTCAGCGGAGCTTGTCGCCCTGTCTGCTCCTCAAACTCGAACTGTTTGAGCAATGAGCGTTGTGATTCATCTGGAATCTGTAGGGCTTTATGCACGAAAGACGAAGACTGCCGAAGCGGTGAAATATGCGAAGGCTTAGTTTGTACTAGTGGATGCCGATCGGACATTGAATGCCAAGATAATTTCGGTTGCCTCAATAATCAATGTACAGGTTCGTAAATTTACTTCTTTACTTTAACTGTTATTCTCAGTTTTAAAATAATACTGTTCAATTTTACACAATATTAATTTTCTTTTTCAGATCTATGTTCCCTTCCAAATGCTTGTGGAACGAATGCTGAGTGTGCCGTTGTAAATCACCACAAACAGTGCAGTTGCCCAGTACCATTAGTAGGCGATCCGATCTATGGATGCAAACAATCCTTCCTTCCATGCTCAACAGATTCAGAATGTATTCCTGGACAATCGTGTTACGGAAAATCTTGCTACACAACTTGCCGCAGTGACGCCAATTGTCTGAATGATGAGCGTTGCGATAGCGGTCTTTGCAAGTCAATCTGCAACAGTGATGCTGAATGTTCCTCAAACCAAATATGTCAGAACCGACTATGCGATATTGGATGCCGCAGTGACAATACTTGTCCCAATGACGAATCTTGCATTAACAACAAATGCAAAAGTGAGTCAAAGCAATTAAATCGTTATTTTCTTCCAATTTTGCTTAATACACTGTCAACTTACTTAACGCTTTACTTTTTTTACAGATCCATGTGAGGGCGGTAGAGCTTGCGGTGAATGCGCTGGCTGCCGTGTCGTTAATCACGCAGCTCAATGCAGTTGTCCACCAAATTATTATGGCAACGCTCAAATCAGTTGCACGAAAACTATGATCCCATGTGATGGAAGCTGTGAATGTGATGAAACTGGCTTCTGCGTAGCTGGTTGCCAAGCACAAGAACATTGCTCCTGTGGTGAATCTTGTCACGAAGGAAAATGCCGCATCAAATGCGACGTTAACAACGAATGCCCTAAGGTAAGATTACAAATACCGCAGATTATTTTTAGAAGAAAAAAACATTACTTCAATTCTACAAAGGCGTACTTTTTTAAATTACAGGGTTATACATGTGACGGAGGATTGTGCCTCGTCGGCTGCCGAAGTCACTCTGACTGTCCAGCCTCTCTATCTTGTACGAATGGTCAATGTACTGACCCATGCTTATCCGGCCAATCACCTTGCGGCATTAACGCCCTGTGTAGAATATCGAATCATCGGGCCGTTTGTTTGTGCCCCGACGGTTTTCAGGGCGAGCCAAGCAAAGAGTGTTATCAGCTCGAGTGTCATCACGATAATGACTGCGAATCGAATAAACAATGTAGCGAATCCGGAGTTTGTACAAATCCGTGCCTCCAACACGGTGTTTGTGGTTTTAACGCACAATGTCGCGTTGTCGACCGTAAAGCACAATGCTCTTGTCCTCCTGGTCATTTCGGAAATTCTAAGATTAACTGCAAGAAAGGTATGTTTAAAAATGGTTTGTTTTTTAAATGAGTAACTTTTTTTACTTTTTTTATTTCGAATTCAAATTAGAAATATTTTATAGCGAAAAGTATTTAATTAATAAATTATAAAAAGTTACTCTTTATTTTTTTCGCAAATCAAAGGGTAAGTAATTTTTTGTTACAAAGAACATAGCGTTTATACATTGTTTCTTCATTAGGTGGAGATGAATGTTTAAGAAGGCCATGCGGTGTTAATGCAAAATGCAGGGAAACCAATAATGGCTTTGAATGTGTATGTGAACCAGGATGTAACGGAGATGGTTACCAAGGATGTTCTTGTGATTTATGTAAAGACGTTCAGTGTGGATTAAACGCCGCATGTCGGGTTTATCAAAATCAACCTCAATGTTACTGCCCACCAAACTATCCATCTGGAGACCCTCATCACGCATGTAAGTAGCTGAATATTTTGGTAGAAATAACGAAAAGATTTTTAGAATTTTAGACGAAAGGAATTGTAGAAAATATTGACATTTCGCTTCAAATTATACTTGATTGACTTTAATTTTTTAACAAAATTAATCATTTATTAAATTTTACCGTGTTCTTGTAAAGTATAAAAGTTGAAACTCGGAATTTTTCGCTTAAAATTTATTGAAAATTTTTTACTTTAAATTAAAAGTTTTAATCTGATATTTCGAGAAACCTTAAAGAAAAAATTGGATTTATTGACAACAGGTAAACCGGAAAGAATTGCTCCCGATTGTCGCACAGTAGGCTGCGGCAAGAACGCCGAGTGCATACGTGACGGAGCGATATTCGTGTGCAGATGCCCCTCGGGTACGACCGGATCGCCTGAGGTCGAGTGCACGACAGGTAAGGGACTACCGCCTACTAACTATTCGATACCCAGCGATCTTAGTTTAACTTTGATGTGTACAGCAATTGTGACTAGCGAACTGAATAAAACAAATATCCTATGTAAGCAATTTACTGAGCGAGTAAGCAAACAAAAAAAAATTATGCTCTGTAGAGAAATAACCACGTATCGTCTCAAGTAGGACTTTTGCCATAATGCTCTATATAGAAAGAAATAATACGTTTGTAATAAACATTAATCCAGTGAGTCGTTAACAATGAGAGAGACAGATGTGATTGGAGCGGAGCTAAAGCTAGTGTTCTGCACATTTATCGCACTTTTTGCAAAATACAGCAAAGTGCCGTTCATACCATTTGTACATAAAATGAAAGATGTCTAGTTATATTTTCATATAGACATGTACATAGTCCAATTTAAACAGAACACGCTCATACTCGTTTCACACATTGAACCACATATGTAGAATGTTTACTTCAGTGTCCAATCTGGTCTTTTTTTTATAAATCAAATAATTTCTATTCTTACATTGTACCTCTTCGAATACCGTGAGGTACCAACACAGTTGATACAACACTCGATGCAAACACCACACTGCTTTGTGTTCTTAGGCTATGTGATGATTGAGTTTTACACAGATTGGGAGCTGCAAAAGGGACATTCTCATATACCCATGCTTAAACAAACTGCTGGAATATTTTTGCCGCAGCTCATTGTTTATATACTTCCCTATGTCTATAAAATCTGTGGGGGCTTTAATGTATATATCGCTGCTTACAATTGTTTTACTTCTTATGTTTTTTTAAAATGATCTCTGAAATGAACCTGCCAAAAGCGGCCCTCGATAAAATTCGCTGTTAATAAATAATTTTTTTTTTTTTTAGAGGAATATGTTTCTTAACTTTGTGAGTAATAATGTTAAACGAGTAATTTCAATGGGGCGTTTTTGACAGGCGTCTAAATTTTTTTATACATACTTAAAAGTGTTTTCGATCGTGCGGAGTCTTGCTCCATTTCTATCAATAACGCACGGATCTATCCCCGAATAAAGCATGTGGTTTACCGTATACTTGTGAGAACGTTTCTTTTCACAGTTCTTATATATTGCTTTTATTCTTTTTTTTATCTCCCACGATCTTCCCACACCCACCGCCACGATACGATACAAAACCGCCAAAATAAACCCCGCAAAAAAACACACGTCAACGATGCAAAACGAATGGAACTCTCAACGAAACGATGGATCGCCCTGGATCGCCGACAACGAAACAAATCGAATCTGAAAAATGTTTGAAAAAAAACCTCGGACGCAAAACAGAGCACGAAGAATGCAGCAGCGACTCGGAGTGTCCCAACGAGAAGGCGTGCATAAATGCGCGTTGCCTGGACCCGTGCACGTTGCGCGGCGCCTGCGGCATCGATGCCCTGTGCCAGGTGATCCTGCATAAGCCGCGCTGCTCCTGCCCGCAATGCTACATCGGCGAGCCTCAGACCGCCTGTAACCCGGACCCGCGCTGCGACTCCATTAGTCCGCCGCCCCAGCCGAGCGTCGGCTGCTCCTCGGACAACGACTGCTTGGCCGGGCTGGCCTGCCACGCGCAGACCCGCGAGTGTCGAGACCCCTGCGCCGACTTCAAGCATAGCTGCGAGGTGAACAAGCGGTGCCAGGTGCGCAACCACCGGCCCATGTGCGTCTGCAAGCACGGCTTCGTCGTGAACGAGCTCGGCGAGCTCACCTGCGCCCCGGACACGCCGGTCTGTCGGCGCGATGCCGAATGCCCGTCGAACGCCGCCTGCGTCGCCGGCAAGTGCCAAAATCCCTGCACGGTGCGGGCGAAGTCACCCTGCGCGTCGGACAAGAGCTGCGAGGTGCTGGACCACCGACCGGTGTGCGTGTGCCTGCGCAACTGCAGCCCCTCGCTATCCATCTGCCTGAGGGACAACGGCTGCCCGGCCAAGCTCGCCTGCCGCAACTATCGATGCGTCGATCCCTGCCAAGACGCTTGCCCGCCCGGCGTGCCTTGCTACGTAGAGGAGCACAAACCCACCTGCAAGTTCTGTCCCCCCGGCTACGTGCCCGACCTTAAGTACGGATGCATGAAAGGTAATCACATTCTTCAAGCACACGAGCCGGACGTCGTTTACTATACTTTTTTTATAATTCTCTGCTGCCTGCTGCCTTCTCGCTCGCCCTTTGATCTACTTTTTTTCTCACTGTCTCTGTCTCCTTCATTCTCATGTTTTTTCAGCCTGCCCTGCGTAATGTATCTTTTTTTTTAATTTACTGCTCGGTAGCCAAGTGTATTTTCGTCTATTCTGCGAATGCTGCAAATCGTACGTTGCTCTCTACCGTGTTTTATTGACGCTGCTTAGCCAACTCTACACCAGACAGTATTATTAAAAAGAATGTTTATGTGTACTCTTTTATTCATCTCTTTGTTTAAGCTACTGTTATTGTTAAACTATCAGCCCTTTTTTACTTTGTACTTGCCCTATCATTATTATTTTTTCCAACGGATACCAGACAAAGTAGCCCAAATGGATGCCTCAAAACTTTTTCTCGAGCTCACTGGATGTTGGCCTTTAACATTCCGTGAGGCACGAAAAGAGTTTCGCAAATGTTGTTGCCATTTGGGAGTAGACATAGAATAATGGATAATTTAGTTTATAATGATAATTGTACTGTACTTGTAAGTTTTGTAACGCATAAATAGTAGTTATAGAGTGAAAGCGTTATTATAATAGTCTAGTCTTAAATTAAGTATATTACTGTTGCCGTCTGGGGCTCTGCCTTAGCTCATTCGGTCCTTTTATACGCTATGTATCTATACCTCCCAAGCTACATACAATCTCCAGCGTGCCAACGTTAACACACATATAAATAATTCAAATACAAGACACGTATACCTATAGTATTTTTTTTAAACGCGTCTATCCTGGAATCCTTGTAATATGTTGATTGACAAAGTTTTATTTTTTTCCACTGTACTGGACGATTTTTTTCCGTTACATCTGTCTCTGTGATAATCTAATAGACGTGTCTCCTAGACAGCTAATCTACTTTTGTGTCGAGCTAAGCATGATGTAAATATTTGATACGTAGACTCTTTGGTTTACAATTATGCGACTGCTCACGTCAAAGTTCATTGTTGACACGTAACTTTAATACTATTTTTTACTGTAAATTCAATCGCTACGTTACTTGTTGACTGTGAACTTTGTTCGACTTGATCTCAGATTTAACAAGTTTTTCTTTATTCTAGTCTTCGAATGAAAACTTTTCCTTATGTATATATGAATTCAGAGGTAACTTAAAATATATATATAATATATATTTTGTAAATAAAATGAAGACATAATGCCGTACATAATTCACGTGTATATATTTATGTGTACGTTAATTTTAGAAATCTTTTTTTATTTAGTGAAAGCAAATCATTCTGGAGAGTGTACCGTCGTAGTAACCTATCTACATTATTCTGCATTGTTGTATTTTTATGCTATCTGTTGCACTTATTAGTCATAGTTTATTGCTTCCAACAAGTAACACATGCATGCATGCTGTAAATTTCTGTGTGCTAACCCAATATTTATTTAAGTTGTAAACGTAGATTTGCTTGCTTCCCTAACTTAATAAATCGCAGAATTCAGTGCTTAACACTATGTATATACTGTTATCACTCTGGCTTTTTCACAAAAATATGCTTTACTAACCGTAAAAGAAAGATAATCGAACGTTTCCATGAAACGAAACACAAATTATAAGATTATTATTTTTAACAAATTATTCAAAATTATTTTTTGTACCATTAACATCAATAATAAACACAGTTTTTTTTAAATATGTAATTTCAAATTATAATCTTAACAGTCAAAAACAATTTCGAAAAGTTCATTATGATAAATGCATTTGACGAATATTCTTAACGTTTGATTTTATTGATAGATCAAGAATGTTCAACGGACGAACAGTGCCCAAGTCAGTTGGCTTGCATAAACCAGAAGTGCCTGAATCCTTGCACCATCGGCAGCCCGTGCCAGTACACCGAAGATTGCGTCGTTGACTCTCACAGAGCGGTATGCTACAAGGGTAAGTTAACCAAGAACAAAAGTTGTCATACTCTTTAAGAATTCAAAGTGTTTACTGATTTTGTATTTTTTAACGCAGTATCTGAACGAAACGTCACTGGATGCCCGCACTGCCCAGGGGGAACGGAGTGCGATCCTGTACAGAAGAACTGCGTCAAAGGTTCGTATGGCATTTGCACAGTGGTACTTAGCACCGAGTTCCTCGAACGAGTAAAGATTGCGTTGCCAACAAATTTTTACCGCTCAAAATTGTAAATATTGTACATAAAACTCGATAAATTGTACAATACATCAAAAGCAGTAGCCTCTGGTCGTGTTCCACGACATCTCAGAGCACTGAATTAGGTCAGTTTGTTGTTTTCACCCACGTTGTTGTTGTATCTCAAAATTTTCTTTATTTTCTAAACAACTTCAATCTCAATCGCACCCAATTCTAAATTTTCTTCGGGCGAGAATGACGGGATCACGTTTGTGTAAAAATTCGCTTTATAAATAGACGCGCGATTGTACAAATGAACGATTCTATCGAGGCACAAGTGAGCCTCTTTGCTCGGTCCTCCGCGGTAAATGAAAACGCACATGTTTGAGTCTTTTGCACTTTCTTGGGGCTATATGGGCTTTCTCACTGTCTCTCCTTAGTGGGTTGCACAAGCGACAGGGACTGTCCACTCACCGAGAGCTGCGTCAATCGCGTCTGCCTGGAGCCTTGCAGCATCAGGAACCCGTGCACCGAGCACGCGGTCTGTATCAACACGAACCACGGAACCGATTGCAGCTGCGAGGAAGGCTACCACGGAAACGGATTTTCAGCCTGTTCTCCAGGTAAAATAATGTTGTGTTATATTTTAGCTTTTGTTGTACTAGCGAATTTTATTTTAAGTATTCACAGTTGAATCTATTTGACGTTTTGTCTGACCGATAGTGACTGTTACTACTTGTTGGAGACTTCTGAGCTAGCGTTTAAATTACTTTGATGTATAAAAAACTTAAATATTGGTCTCGAAAAATTGATTTTGTAGATTGAACTTTTTCCTAATAATTATTTCATTTAATTGTAAATTATTTTTGTTGATGTATATATGCGACATTGCAATTATCTCGTTCAAAAACTTATGTTTTGTTTTTTTTTTTCAGTTACAAACCCAGTCAACGTATGTCAATATAACGAAGATTGTCCACCGAACAAACTATGTGACCGTCTGAACAGACGCTGCATAAACGTCTGTTCAGAAGACAGTTGCGGTGAGAACGCCGAATGCTATGTAGAGAATCACCAATCCCGTTGTAAGTGTCCGCCGGGCTATGAAGGCAGACCGGAAGTCGCCTGCCAGGCAGTTTCGCACAACACTTGCGATCCTAATCCTTGCGGCTTGAACGCACATTGCGAAGTTGACAATGGCAACTTTATCTGCTTCTGCCCTAAGGGACTCACTGGAAATCCGTTTGATCAATGCAGTAAGTGTCATTTCTTTCATTCAAATAATTAAAAGAAGTCTTCTAATATAAATGCAATTTACAATAACTTTTTGCAGTTCCCGAAGGTGACGCTTGCGACGATAACCCTTGTGGTCTGAATACGGGCTGTCGAGTAGTAGACGGTCAGGTCGCTTGCTTCTGCCTACCGGGTTATGAGGGTCACCCACCATCTTCGCCTTGTGAGCTCAAGAATCACCCGTGTAATCCATCGCCTTGCGGCCCGAACACGCAGTGCAGTGTTCTAGACAACGGATTTTCAAAGTGTACTTGTCTTCCTGGATTTGTCGAAAGCCCCAATACTGTCAGGGGATGTATACCACAAACCAATCCTTGCGAACCCAACACTTGCGGTCTCCATGCGATTTGTGATGTTAACAGGACCCCACCTTGTTTCTGCCCTGCTGGAACCCGCGGCAACCCCTACAAGAGTTGTACAGGTACTATTTATAAATAAACTGGCTTTATCATTTCACGAATATAATCGTGTCAACATCAGTGGAGTGTATCAAAATTAGTCAGACAAAATGATTGACTAAAATTTTTTGAAATTTCTTAAAATTTTGCTTATTACTTGCATGTAAACATTGCAAATTGTATTTTCTAGCTGTGGCAGTAGTGCCATTATGTCAACCCGGCCCGTGTGGTGCTAACGCTGACTGTTATGTTGTCGACAATCAAGAAATTTGCTACTGTCGATACGGATTCTATGGCGATCCTTTCCAAGGTTGTCACGAACCACCAAAGACCGCTTGTGAACCGAACCCTTGCGGTCGTAATGCAAAATGCAACATCACTCCCGAAAATCAAGCGCTGTGCGAGTGTCTGCCAGGAACCTCGGGCGACCCGTCTAGTCCTAGTGGTTGCGACCGACACGAATGCATATCCGACGATGAGTGTTCTGACAAGCAAGCTTGCATCGCTTACAGATGCCAAAATCCATGTTTGGGCGCTTGCGGCATTAACGCTAACTGCCACGTTGAGGAGCACCATCCTGTTTGCACCTGTCCTGCAGGATTAGAAGGCAACCCTCGGTACAAATGCTCGGAGCCTTATGATCCACCAGGTAGAGAACCTAACCCTTGCATACCGAGTCCGTGCGGTTTGAATACAGTGTGCCAGGTCATCGGCGACAGAGCCGTCTGCTCGTGCATGCCTGACTTCCAAGGCGATCCCCAAGCCGGATGCAGACAAGAATGTACCATGAATTCCGACTGTCAAAATGACGAGACGTGTCTCGACTTTAAATGTATTAACCCTTGCTCACTTGGACCGATGTGTGGCATTAATGCTCACTGCACAGTGTCGTACCACACACCGAACTGCGAATGTAATGAAGATTTCTTTGGAAATCCTTACAGAAGATGTATGCCAAGACGTAAGTTAAAAGATTGTAAACATACTAAATCATGTTATTTTCTTTCACAAAATTGAATACTAATAGTAATTATTGCTTAACTAACAGCTATTGTCACGGGTGGAAGTAACAACGTCAGCCGACCATGTCAGCCTTCACCTTGCGGAGACTCCAATGCTTGTACGGACTTTACTGGATCAGTCGCCATGTGCGATAGCTGCAACTACCCAGACAACCTGTACAATCCATTCTGCAGACCTGAATGTCTATGCAATGCTGATTGTCCGTTCGATCAAGCTTGTATAGGCTGGAAGTGCGCCGATCCTTGCCTTGGCTCGTGCGGCGAGAATGCTCATTGTCAAGTAATTGTACACACTCCAATTTGCAGTTGTCCACCTGGACATAACGGCGACCCTTACAAAGGATGCTATCATGAAGGTAGGTATTTTTATTTATATTTTAAAATTATATTTTTATTACAAATTCTTCATTATGTAAAATTTTGATAATTCGCAGATGAAATTGACCCATGCAGTTTGGCTCAATGTGGAGCTAATGCTCTGTGCATTGAAAAAGGTGGCGTAAGCACGTGCCAGTGTGCTCCTGGCTACATGGGAAATCCATTCATGGCTTGTCATTTAGAATGTCTGCAAAATTCGGACTGTAGATTGGACCAGGCTTGTTCGAATCACAAATGCGTCAACCCCTGTGATGGAGCATGTGGCAGCGGAGCCGGCTGCGACGTTATCAATCATTCACCAGTTTGTTATTGTGACTCTGACTCCACTGGAGATCCTTCTGTCTTCTGTTCACGTTTCCCATACCGTAAGTTTACAAAATTCTTTTGTTAATGTTTAAAACGTACAATATTATATACTATTTTAAAATAATTATTTTTAAATATTAAATTAATAAATATTATAAATTTTTCAGCGCCAACACCAACAAAACCAACTACTTGTGATCCGTCCCCATGTGGACCAAACAGCAGATGCACACTTTCTCCAGAAGGATTCGCAGTTTGTTCTTGTCGACCTGGATTCTTAGGCATACCACCAGTGTGCAGTCCGGAATGTACAGTCAGCTCTGACTGTTTGCAAATTCAAGCATGCATCAATAACAAGTGTGTGAACCCATGTAATGGTGTTTGTGGACACGGAGCTTTATGTTCAGTCATCAACCATAATCCCATATGCAGCTGTTCTCCAGGACAGATTGGTGATCCATTTTCGAAATGCTATGCTGACGAAAAACGTAAGTAATCATTTTTTAAGATTATTAATAAGATAAAATTGAAATAAAATGTATTAAATATATTTTAATCTGTTAGCACCTCCAAATCCAACACCTTGCCATCCAAGTCCATGTGGGCCTCATTCCGTTTGTCAAGTGAAAATGGGTCGGCCAGTTTGTTCGTGTCAGAGCAACTTTATCGATAGTCCACCAAATTGCAGACCTGAATGTCTTATTAGTCAAGAATGTCCAAATGATATGGCTTGTGTTTCATACAAATGTGTTCATCCTTGCCCTACTAGCTGTGGACCTAACTCTGACTGCACGATTGTAAATCACACTCCCTATTGTTCCTGTAAACCTGGCTTTGAAGGTGACGCTTTTGTTGGCTGCACACCGAAACGTAAGTTGAAATAAAAAAGCAGTATAAATACCAAATTATCAAGAATTCTTTTTAATTTAAAATATTTTTAGCGTTAACTCCTCTACCGCCATCCAAACCGTGTGACGAAATAACTTGCGGAAACAATGCTGTATGCACTGAGCTCGATGGGGTACCAAAATGTAGCTGCATACCACCATATATTGGCAATCCCTACAGTGGGTGTAGACCCGAGTGTATGATGAACTCCGATTGCTTAAGTAATCTGGCCTGTGTCAATCAACATTGTCGAGATCCATGTCAAGGACTATGTGGCATAAACGCCGTCTGCGAAGTTATAAATCACATTCCCAGTTGTTCTTGCAAACCTGGATTCACTGGCGATGCATTCCAATCTTGCATCATAGAAAAACTACCACCTGTTCCTCAACCGTGTACGCCAAGCCCGTGTGGACCGTACAGCATCTGTCGCGTCCAAAGTGACCGTGCTGTTTGCTCTTGTAGTCCTGGTTACCGAGGCTCTCCACCAAGCTGCCGACCCGAGTGCTCAGTCAGTTCCGAGTGCTTGCCTCATTTAGCTTGCATTAATCAAAAATGTAGCGACCCATGTGCAGAGGCTTGTGGTTTCAATGCTGACTGCATTGTAAGCAACCACAATCCAATCTGCAGCTGTCCTAAAGGTTTTACTGGTGATCCGTTTTCGCAATGTACAAAGGAAGTGATCACTAAACCTGAACCCTGCGTGCCATCTCCTTGTGGACCTAACTCAGTATGTCACGTTCAATTAGGCAGGGCTGTTTGTTCTTGTAGTGCTGGAATGATTGGGGCTCCACCAAATTGTAGACCAGAATGTTTAATCGATCAAGACTGTCCAAATTACTTGGCTTGTGGACAAAACAATAAATGCACTGACCCGTGTGTAGGATCTTGCGGAGTAAACGCGATTTGCTCTGTACACGGTCACAGGCCGCAATGTCAATGCTATGAAGATTTTGAAGGGGATCCATACTCAGGATGTCAGGAAAGGGGTAATAATTTAAATTATATTGCATTATTCACAGAAACAGTTTTTGAATATATGCTTATAACAAATTTTTTATTTATAAATTTCAGCTGTAACACAACCACCTCCAGATTTCCCGTGCAATCCATCGCCTTGTGGTTTGAATGCCATATGTACGGAAAGAAATGGAGCAGGATCTTGTACTTGTCCACCTGATTATGTTGGAGATCCTTATGTCAGTTGTAGACCCGAATGCGTACAAAACAATGATTGTCCAAACACTAAGGCCTGTATTGGTAATAAGTGTAAGAACCCATGTACTGGGGCATGTGGTCGAAATGCTGAATGTCAAGTTTTCAATCATCAGCCCACTTGCACTTGTTTGCCTGGTCACACCGGAGATCCAGTTAATGCCTGTCACATTCCAAACAGAAGTAAGTCACCTATTGTAAAACTAATATATGACAATTATTTATACTTACCATTTATTTTTAAAATTACTTATTTCTATTAGTTTAATACCACGTTAATTGCTTTTAAAACTTTCAGAACCACAACCACCACCAGGAAATCCATGCGAACCTTCGCCATGCGGCCCTTACAGTGTTTGCCGCGCTGTTGACGGCCACGCAGTGTGTACATGTCAACAAAACTATATTGGAACACCACCTGCTTGCCGTCCAGAATGTGTAGTTAGCACAGATTGCCCTCAAAATAGAGCTTGCATTAACCAACGATGCGGAGATCCTTGTACTCAAACTTGTGGTGCCGGTGCTAACTGCCAAGTGATTAACCATAGTCCGGTCTGCACTTGTCCAAGTGGATTTACTGGAAATCCGTTGTATAATTGTATTCGAGTGCAAGGTATGATTTATAATATTTCTTTAAGTATTTTTATAATGAATGGTTTTAATGAAACAATGGATTTCAACAATTTTGCTTTATTTACAGATCCTATACCAGGTCCTCCTGAGAATCCTTGCGATGGTTCAGTGTGCGGTCCAAATGCACAATGTCGTGCAGTAGACGGAGTACCAGCTTGTTCTTGTCTTCCAAACTTCATCGGCAGACCACCAAACTGCCGTCCAGAATGTCTAATAAATGAAGAGTGCTCAGGAAATCTTGCCTGCCAGAACGAACGTTGCGTCGATCCTTGCCCAGGCTCCTGTGGTGTCAACACGGTATGCAACGTTATCAAGCATAATCCCGTGTGTATTTGTCAAGATGGCTATACCGGCGATCCGTTCCGAGAGTGTAAGATAATTTTCACACTTCCTCCAACGACTCAACGACCGACACCATGCAATCCATCGCCTTGTGGCCCTAATGCCGTCTGCAATGAGAGGGACGGAGCAGGCTCGTGCACTTGCATACCCGAGTACTTTGGCGATCCATACACTGGCTGTAAACCCGAATGCGTAACCAACAACGATTGTGACCGCAACAGTGCTTGCATGAATAATAAATGTGTAAACCCTTGTCAGAATGCCTGCGGACCCATGACAACTTGTCGTGTCATCAATCAAGCGCCGTCATGTGCCTGCCTACCCGAATACACTGGTAATCCCGTAACCGGTTGCACTCTTGAGGGTAGAACAACCGAACGACCACAAGACGTCGATCCTTGCGACTCGTTACCTTGTGGACCTAACAGCAACTGCCGCTCTCTCAATGGCCATGCTGTCTGTTCCTGTCAGCCGGGTTTCATCGGTAGTCCACCCACCTGCCGACCCGAGTGTACTGTCAGCTCTGAATGCTCCCAAAACAAAGCCTGCATCGAGAACAAGTGCGGTGATCCTTGCCCCGGTGCCTGTGGACAAAACACCAAATGCATAGTTCTGAATCACAACCCAATTTGTAGCTGCTCCAATGGATACAGCGGCGATCCATTCAAGTTCTGCTCCAGAGTAGAAATTACGACTCAGCCACCGCCAGTAAATCCTTGCGTACCTAATCCCTGCGGGGACAATGCTCAGTGCCGCGAGATCAATTCACAGCCAGCCTGCTCTTGTATGCCCAACTTCATCGGTAGACCGCCAAACTGCAGACCCGAGTGCACGCAAAATTCCGAGTGCCCGATCACGGCCGCCTGTATCAACCAAAGGTGCAAAAACCCTTGCCCGGGATCGTGCGCTGAGCTCGCCAGATGCTCGGTTCTTAACCACGCACCAATTTGCACTTGTCCTGAGGGCTACGTTGGTGAAGCGACGATACAATGTACCTTACCACTTATCACAAGTACGTATTCACTATTCCGCTAGTAGCAAAGAAATGTATAATAATATACATTCTTTCTCTATAATATAAACAAAAATGATTTTTTAATAATTAACTTTTATTTTTAGCTACTGAAGAACCTCCACCAAATCCATGCGTGCCAAATCCCTGTGGACCAAATGCTCAATGCCGCGAGCGCAACGGTGCCGGAGCATGTGCTTGTTTGCCTGACTTCTTCGGAGATCCTTACGATTCTCAACAGGGATGTCGCCGCGAATGCGAAGTCAATTCCGACTGTCAGACTCAGTTAGCTTGCACGGGTTATAAGTGCGTCAATCCTTGCCCTGGCACGTGCGGTGCTTTGGCCATTTGCGACGTCACAAACCACATTGCTGTTTGCACATGCCCGACTGGATATACTGGTGATCCTTATTATGCTTGCGAACAAGATCGATGTAAGATTTAATTTCAATATATTTTTATATCAGTTGTAGCAATCAATACATTTTATATTTATAATATTACAAAGAAATCATAAGTTGTTTAATAATAATCATACGAAACAATTTATAATTTAAACATTAACAAAAAAATATAATTTCAGCTATAAATAAACCACCGATCGATCCTTGCCTGCCATCACCTTGTGGTCCAAACAGCAAATGCCGGGAGAGCCAGGGTCAACCTGTCTGTTCGTGCCAGCCGAATTACATTGGCGAACCTCCAAATTGTCGGCCGGAGTGCCGCGTTAGTGCCGAGTGCCCCGTTAATCAGGCTTGCATCAATAACAAGTGTGCTGACCCTTGCCCCAACACCTGTGGCTTGAGAGCCCAGTGTACAACGAAGAATCACAGCCCGATATGCACTTGCCCACCAGGCTTCACTGGAAATCCATTCTCGCAGTGTACCGAATATGGTAACATTTTTTTTTATCTACTTTATGTTTATCTTTTATAAAAATTTTCAACATCTAAGTATCATTTATTGTGGTCGTGCAGAACCTGAACCATCGACTGAACGTCCACCATCGTGCAATCCGTCACCTTGCGGGCCAAACTCTTTGTGCCAGATTATCGCGGGTCTTCCAGCCTGCTCTTGCCTACCAAACTATATCGGCTTACCTCCTGACTGTCGACCGGAGTGTGTTTTGAATTCTGAATGCTCGAGTGAGCAAGCCTGTATTCAAAATAGATGTCAAGATCCGTGCAGTGGATCTTGCGGACTGTACGCCCAGTGCCGTGTACTGAATCACATTCCAGTATGCACTTGCATAGAAGGTTTCACTGGAGATCCATTCGCCCAATGTTCGCCAGTGCCAAGTAGTAAGTTACTTAAAGTTCTATTATTTTTGCAAAAAAAAAAAAGAAAATTTGTTTCATATTATTACAAATCTAACGAAATATTCAATTATAAGGTACTCCAACGCCACCGAATCCGTGCAATCCATCGCCATGCGGCCCCAACGCGGTGTGCAATAATGGCGACTGCGAGTGTTTACCGGAATACGTGGGCAATGCATTTGAGGCTTGCCGACCCGAGTGCACCATCAGTTCGGAGTGCCCGCGTGACAGAATGTGCATCAAGAACAAATGCAGAAGCCCGTGCCCGGGTAGCTGCGGACAAAATGCCCAGTGCGACATGATCAACCACATTCCGGTGTGCTCTTGCCCACGCGGTTTCACCGGTGATCCGTTCATCAGTTGCCGACAGGAGGACGTTATACCAGGGCCCACGCCCAATCCTTGCAGTCCCTCGCCTTGCGGACCCAACAGCATCTGCAAAAACGTCGACGGCCACGCTGTTTGCTCTTGCATACAGGGCTACCTTGGTACACCACCTTCGTGTCGACCCGAATGCGTCGTCAGTGCCGAGTGCTCGCCTACGCGTTCTTGCGTCAATTACAAGTGTACCGATCCCTGCCTCGGCTCC
Organism: Eurytoma adleriae; assembly: GCA_900480045.1. NCBI lineage: Eukaryota > Metazoa > Arthropoda > Insecta > Hymenoptera > Eurytomidae > Eurytoma > Eurytoma adleriae. Next base: position 106,535 of record UXGC01000402.1, read on the forward strand.
TGCGGACTCAACGCTCGCTGCGAAGTCATCAACCATTCTCCTATTTGCAGCTGCTTACCTGGACAGACTGGAGATCCATTTAAGAGCTGCTTCGAAATGCCACGTAATATTATTTTACATAAATTAAGCATTATTTTGATTAAGTTAAATAGAAAATCTCTGTATTTTGAATGAGTTCACTCGTCTTTATGCAAACGAGGGTTCATTTTTACAAAGTCAAAACACCGATTTAATACTTAATCAATTTTAAAATAAAAAATCTTGTTACTTATGATGCTATTAAATTTCCTTAGGCACTGAAAGGCCGCAACCACCGGTTGATCCATGCAATCCTTCGCCTTGTGGATCAAATGCCATTTGCCGCGTAGGAAACGACGGCCCAGTTTGTTCGTGTCTTGAGAATTACGTCGGTTCGCCACCAAATTGCCGACCGGAATGTCTCATAAATCCGGACTGTCCAGCTAGCAGAGCATGTCTCAACGAAAAATGTCAAGATCCGTGTGTTGGCTCATGCGGCGAGAACGCAGAATGTTCGGTCACCAATCACAATGCCATTTGCACCTGCTCGCGCGGCTTCACTGGCAACCCCTTCATCCAGTGCATTCCACTGGTCATTCCAACTCCGAATCCGTGCGAACCCTCGCCTTGCGGTACCAACGCCGTTTGTCAACGCAGGGACAACGCCGGTGCTTGCACTTGCATCGACGACTATCACGGCAATCCATACGAGGGCTGTCAACCAGAGTGTACTCACAGTTCCGATTGTCAAACTAATAAGGCTTGTCTCAGAAACAAATGTGTAGATCCCTGTCCAGGCATATGTGGCCCTAACGCCCAATGCTCTGTTGTTAACCATATTCCTACTTGCACGTGCCAACCTGGCTACGTTGGTGAGCCTTTCACTGGATGTACCTTCGAACAAGGTCAGAACTAAATTCAAATTTTATCGTCAAATAACTAATGTTTGTTTCATGAGAAGGATTTTTAATGATTAATAAATTTCTTACAGTTACTGATAGATCTCCAATAGTAGACCCATGTACACCATCACCTTGCGGCCCGAACAGTGTGTGCCGCGATGTTGATGATAGAGCAGCTTGCACTTGCCAGAGCGGATTCTTTGGCTCACCACCAAATTGCAAACCAGAATGTTTAGTCAACTCGGAATGTCCCCAAAATCGCGCTTGTTATAAGAACAAATGCACCGATCCTTGCCCTGGTACATGTGGACTAGGAGCCCAGTGTAGAGTTATCAATCATAATCCCCTATGCAGTTGTCCTGCTGGTACTACGGGAGATCCATTCGTCAGGTGTCTTGATGCACCAAGTAAGATTATCTGAGCTTATTATTTTTCAGCATGGAAAACGTCATAAAAGAGTTTGTCAAATTAACATTTAAAATATTCTTTTAGCACCACCTCCCCAACCACCGTCAACTGATCCTTGTCTAGCAAATCCTTGCGGACTCTACGCTGAGTGCCGAAAGGTCGGAAATCAAGCTGCGTGCAGCTGTAAAGCCAACTACATTGGCTCACCACCCAACTGTCGACCGGAATGTGTGGTTAACACAGATTGCGCCTCTAATCAGGCTTGCATATCCGAAAAATGCCGCGATCCTTGCATTGGATCGTGCGGTCAAAATACCGACTGTCGGGTTCAAAACCACATTCCCACTTGTGTCTGCCAGGAAGGTTTCTCCGGAGATCCATTTACGTTATGTTCTCCTTTCGAAAGTAAGTAAAAAAATATAAATGTGATAAATTGTGTTGCTATAATAAAAATAATTATAATAAAAAATTCTTTGTAGCACCAGGACCTCCTAATAAGAACGATGTTTGCCAATGTGGAACGAATGCACAGTGCGATAATAATAATGAATGCAAGTGCTTACCAAACTATTTCGGTGATCCGTATACATCTTGTCGACCAGAATGTACCATCAATTCTGAGTGTTCACGTACAAAGGCGTGTATGAATCAACGCTGTAAAGACCCGTGTCAAGGAACCTGTGGTACTAATGCCCGGTGCAACGTGGTTAATCACATTCCAATGTGCAGCTGCCCACCAGGCATGACCGGTAGTCCATTCTCACATTGCAGAAGAGATAGAATAGGTAAACTTTATTTCTTCATTACATTTTATTCCTACTATGATGGCTTTAATACTAATTTATTTAATGAATTGAAATTAATTCGAATGAATATTTCCAGAACCACCGAAAAATCCTTGCTCGCCATCGCCATGTGGACCGAATAGTATTTGCAAGGTCACTGATAACCACGCAGTCTGTTCATGTCAGCCGACATTCATTGGCAGTCCACCTGCCTGCAGACCTGAGTGTATCGTCAGCTCGGATTGTCCATTGGAGCAAGCTTGTCTCAATAACAAGTGTCGGGATCCTTGTCCAGGTTCTTGCGGACAAAACGCTAAATGTCAAGTAATCAATCACAACCCAATTTGCAGTTGTCTTGAAAGATTCACGGGTGATCCGTTCATAAATTGCTACGCAATAGGTAAGTTTGATTATCTTTATCAAATTGATTTAACTTCTTCTTTTATACAGGAAATCTTTTTCTAGTACTCTTGATTTTACTAAATCGTCTTTGGATGGTTCGTATTCAACTCTTGATGTAGTCTTCTTAACAAAAAGCACTTCATTTAATTTTTTAATTACAGACTACATAATTATTTTAAAATCATTAAATGAATACCACTGTTCAGTTCATTCATAAATTGTGTATTAAAGTACTGAATACATTAGACTAGGTTAAACTAATGATTAAAAATGATCTAAAAAACACGAAAAATTATTTAAAAAAATGTACATATATCATATTCTAACTATTTTACATATATGTTGATTAATACTTGAAAAAAATATCTCGTACTAAAATATTATATATTTTTAGTGGAACCGCCCCCGCCGGAGAACCCGTGCGTACCGTCGCCCTGCGGTCCAAACGCGGAGTGTCAAGTGCGTGGCGAGTCATTCGCCTGCTCCTGCCTGCAAAATTATATCGGCTCACCGCCCAACTGCAGGCCCGAGTGCACGATTAATCCCGAGTGCCCGACGCATCTGGCCTGCATGCAGCAGCGCTGTCGCAACCCCTGCGACGGCGTCTGCGGCGTGAACGCCCAGTGCAGTGTAGTGAATCACAACGCCGTGTGCTCGTGCAACGAGAACTTCCGGGGCGATCCATTCACCCTGTGTCAACCAGTCACCGACGGTAAGTACGCTGCGCGCTCAGCGTCATTTTATTCGCTGTCCTCTATCACTTCTCTCGATGGTTACTTCGTGCATGGTGTATTCTTTATTGTTGTCTCTCATTCGTCTTACTCTACCTCTTCTGTAATCTTTGCATGCGTATCTGCGTGTGGCAGGTAAGTACCAGAAAAAAGTGTGTCTACTATCGTCTCTGTTACTTCAGCTACGCTGCGACTACTCTACCTCTATCGCCGGTTGGTGCACAGGATTTTTATTATACGCTCTTCTTTATTTTGGCGATATGGATATTTATGTACATATATATATGCTATGACTGATTATACCGTTCGATGCGTGCGAACAGATTTGCTCTGCGAAAATGCGTGCGAATTGCCCAATGCGATTTACCCACTACCCTTGGCCCTTCTGCCCTTGACATGGATTTACAAATGGTGTCTTATCTGCGATTAATAACAGCGAGGTTCACCTCACAACGATATCTTTTGTAACAAAATTTCTGCGAATACGTAACAATATTTTTTATTGCACATACTTTTTAGCTTTATGCGTGTGTTTAAGCACAAATGGTGCAAGCATTCTAGTCACATATTCCAAAGGTATCTTATAACATGTATAATTTTTTACAAATTATTTTAATTAACTAGTATAACAAAAAATGATTTTTAAATTTAAGAGCGAATTAACTTTTACTATTAACTTGCGCAATCTTCGAAAGAGAATGCGTTCTTCCTTCGTATATAAGGAATAACACGCTTGATAACTTTGCGACTCGGCATGAAAAAAAAAATCAGATGCACTCTCGTCTACAATAATGCGAATAATCCCAATACTGCGATACATGCGACTGATGCGATTATAAAAATTATAACCAGCGCTTTTTTCCCAATTATTAACGTCAAGAATGATTTTTCTTCATTAAAAACAACTTAAATAATTAATTCCTAATCTACGATTCTGAAAAATTAATATTTTATAACATTTATTTAACACAAAATTTCATTCTACTAAAAAGAAATTAACAAGAATATTAAAAAAACAAATGTGTTGATAAGTTTCTAAATTAATCTGAAAAAAATGCGTTAATCTTTAACAAATAAATTGTGCCATAACGCATAATTAATTATTGATTGTAAAAATATGCAATAACAACCGATTCGCCTAATATAAACGCAAAATCTAATATCAACAATTCAAACAATCAATAATTAATAATGTGAAATAAGCGAGAATCTTATAAGATTCACAGAGACGTAATGATTAGTAATCGAGATTGGCACAGCACAGGAAAAGAGAAAGAGAGAAAATGTTATTTACAGATGAGACTTACCTACCGCCGGATCCGTGCACGCCGTCGCCCTGCGGCGATAACGCGATCTGCCGCGTGCAGGACGGCGCGGGTTCTTGCACCTGCAAACCCGATTATTTCGGCGACCCGTACCTGTCGTGCCGCCCCGAATGTACCAGCGACTCCGAGTGCCTCTCCACCCAGACCTGCCGCAATCTCAAGTGTCGCGATCCCTGCCTGGGCGCCTGCGGCATTAACGCCCAGTGCCACCCTGTGAACCACCTGCCTACCTGCACTTGCTTACCCGGCTATTCCGGTGACGCGTTCAGTTTTTGTAATCGCGTACCTACAAGTAAGGAGTTCCACATGACTCAGAAATTATTCGCGTTCTCAAAAATTTTCTTTTATAAGTTTATTTTTTCATAATGTAATTGAATTCGCATTGTAGATTCATTGTCCGGTTATTTAATTGTAAGACTCTTTATTACAAAATAATATTTCGAAAATTACGGTGTAAAATCTTCAGATTAGCAGTTAAAGTAACATTCTTTTAAAACTTGCACTTGATAAATTAAAATCTTTTTTGCGATGTAAGTAGAATACGCAGTTTTTTGGGGATTCAGTCGCGATCACGTGAAAACATCGATCGTTTAATAACCACTGACAATCGTTTACCTGCACACATTCAGTTCCGCCGAACCCGTGCAATCCCTCGCCCTGCGGAGCGTGCAGTCAGTGCCGGGCAGTGAGCGGCCAGGCGGCCTGCTCCTGCCTGAGCAACTGCATAGGAAACCCGCCGAACTGCCGGCCCGAGTGCGTCGTTAACGAGGAGTGCGCCTCGGATTTGGCCTGCATCAACCAGAAATGCGTCTCGCCCTGTCCGGGCATCTGCGGCTTGAACACTCAGTGCAGACCGATCAATCACAGTCCCATATGCACTTGTAATCCAGGATTCACGGGAAATCCTCTGACGAGGTGTTTCCCCACTCCGAGTAAGAACTTGAGAACAGTTATCTCTGTAACCTTGCCGAACATATCTAACCTAATAACCCCTTCCTTTGTTTTTTTAATTTAATATCTAAATTTTTTTATAAATTTTTAATTTCTTTCATTTAATTCTTTTTAATGATTAATTAATACATACACTGCCTGTCGCTTCTAATTTTTATAATTATTCTTGTGTATGCAAAATTCTTTTATAAAAAAATGTATGTACACAATATCATTGATTTAATATTAAATTTTTTAAGAGGCATAAAGACATTTCGTTGATTAACATTTTTCTGTAACAAATAAGTAAAATTCATGTGGATTTCACTTTATAATAAGTGCATTTTCACTTATTTTATGTTATACAGTCGTTCACTTATACAACAGGTGGATAACTTATAACATTGTATAAGTGCCATACTAATGATTTTTCACTTATTAGTATTTACAGAATTATTTCCATTAATGAAAATTCAAATTTAATTTTTTACTTTTACTAATTTCATTAACGAAGTAACAATTGATATAACTTTAAAAAAAATCAATTTTTTACGTAGTAAATCCAAATCCACCAACAAGACCAGGACCCGTGCTCGAAAATCCCTGTTCCCTTTCACCCTGCGGCCCGTACGCCGATTGCGTGAACAATGCCGGTCTAGCCTCGTGCGCCTGTAAGCCCTATTGCCTGGGCGCGCCGCCGAACTGTCGGCCCGAGTGCACAGTGAACAGCGACTGTCCCAAGCACAACAGTTGCATTAACGAGCGGTGCCGCGATCCTTGCGCCGGATCGTGCAGCTACACCGCCGTCTGTACCGTTCACAATCACGTGCCCGTTTGCACCTGTCCCCCGGGATACACGGGAGATCCGTTCACCGATTGCCGGCAGGAACCCACAAGTAAGATCGATCAGACAACCAGCCTAGCATCCCACTAATTTTTTTTTTCTAAACTGCGTGAAAATTTTCCATTTAACATTCTATTGTCTCTTGTGGAGTCTTAATAAAACGTCGAATCAACTGTTATTAATCAAATTCTTTATCTATTATAATAATCCGAAGACTAAATTTAAAATGACATCAAATTTACCATTTCTTAATAAAAAGTCGAGTCAACTATTATTAATTGAAATTTTAACATCTGATTATAACAATTCGGAGACTAAATTTAAAATGGCAAAGAATTAAGACTAATTCAACTAATCGGACAAATTAACGGGTGATCAAAATTTAATAAACAAAAAAAATTCAAATTTTCACTAGCTGTCCGTCCAATTGTTCACGATAACCCGTGCGTCCCGAATCCTTGCGGGCTGAACGCGAGATGCAACGATGGAATATGCACTTGCGAGACTGGTTATCACGGCGATCCTTATTATCAGTGCCGCCCCGAGTGCGTCCTCAATACGGACTGTCTGCCGAACAGGGCCTGCGAAAATAACAAGTGCATCGACCCGTGCGTGGGCGCTTGCGCCCCCACCGCGGTCTGCAATGTTTACAATCACATTGTCATGTGCAGTTGTCCGCCGGGCACAACTGGTAACGCATTTATTGGTTGCTCAACCACATCAGGTACACTACCAATCAAAATCAAAATTATGGTAATAAGATCTTTTTTAATAGTAACGATTATAATTTTTAAATCCATTTACAAAACGATAATAAATTGGACAATTTTTTTAACAACAAATGAAACGTTTAAGTTACGTTTAAAATAAATCTTATTACAAATTATCCTCTTTAACGAAGGACCATCAACTAAAAAAAAATACATAAATGCAGTTGAACCACTGAATCCGTGCGTACCATCGCCCTGCGGACCGAACAGTCAGTGCCGAGTGCAAAACGGTCATGCGAGCTGCTCGTGCGTACAGGGATACCTTGGTAGTCCCCCGACGTGCAGACCCGAGTGCTCAACTAACTCCGACTGCCCGAAGAACGAGGCGTGCAGTAATCTCAAATGTAGGGACCCGTGCATCGGATCTTGCGGCTTGCAAGCCGAGTGTCGTGTTGTCAATCACAGTCCTATTTGTACATGTCCTACGAATTACATCGGCAATCCGTTCAGTCGATGCGAGCTGAAACGTAAGGTTTTCCGACCATTACTCAGCCAGGATTAATCAGATTCATATTAACAATCACGTTAATAAATATTTAAATTTTAATTTGTTTCAAAAATCGGTTTAATCGACAAAATTTAAAGACTTTGTATATGAGAAATTTGTTATCGCGGGAAAAAGCGTTTGTCATTTTTCGCTCTGCTGCTGTAAAAAAACTTACCTTAATATCAATCTGATTAATCACGGTAATAGAAAGTAAAGGAATAAATCGATCAAAATTAACGACTAAACTTGATTCCACCAGCGGACGATCCTATTGTCGAGCCTCAGTGTCCATCCTGTATCTGCGGTCCGAACGCGGAGTATCAGTCCGTGAACGGTCAGCCGTCGTGCGCGTGCTTGCCCGGCTTTGTAGGCTCCCCGCCGAATTGTAGACCAGAGTGCATCAGCAATGCCGAGTGCCCGACGCACCAAGCGTGCCTGAACAACAAGTGTAAAGATCCATGCGTTGGATCGTGCGGCAGCAACGCGCACTGCCACGTCGTCAGTCATACAGCCGTATGCGTGTGCTACGAGGGGTACACGGGTGATCCCTTCACCCTGTGTGTCCACCGGCCATGTAAGACCCGCCGACAATGGAATTTTGAGAGACAAATTTATATCATTTTACATCCTTACCATACATACCATTAAAATCATCATTTATTTATATAAGTCTAAGAAAACCATGCAATAATTTGAATATTTATATCTATTTCATTCACTGCTTAGTTATTTGCACCTAATGGGAAATATAGCAAAGACGTTTACTTTACATGATTTATTGTGACCTTTTTAGTGGTGATCAACCCCGACGATAGCGTGAGCCCCTGCGCGCAGGCCCCCTGCGGTACGAACACCGTCTGCAAAGAGCAGAGCGGCGTGGGCTCTTGCCAATGTTTGCCAGACTATTACGGAAATCCCTACGAAGGATGTCGTCCCGAGTGTACCCTCAATTCCGATTGCCCATCTAACCTGGCCTGCATGAACATGAAGTGCCAGAACCCCTGTCCCGGAACCTGCGGCCAAAATGCCGAGTGCCAAGTGATTAACCACTTGCCCAGTTGCTCATGCCCGCCCGGCTTTACCGGCGAGCCGTTCAGATATTGCCGCCCCTACCAAGCGCCAACCAGTAAGTCACTTGAAAAAAAGAAAACTGCCATTCGGGAAAAACCACCAAACGCACCACCGTTGTTTTTTTGTTACTATTAATAATATAGAGAGTGTGAACGGCCTGAGCAGCAAATAAAACCCACGCATAACACTGATATTAAAAGGCTTGCCCGAGAAAAAAATCGCCGCCCATCATGTAACCACCATTCGTTCGTCACTTCGCCCAAAGCATTTTAAAACCCAAAGCCCGGACTCACCAAAGCTTCTCATAACGTATCCCGTGAGCGACGCAAAGTATTTATCAGTTTAACACCAGATAATTTTTTTTAACCATTGCTATATATGAATTTAGCAGTGCATATTAATGCAATATCATCATCACGTGAGTCGGCGTCTCGATTCACACGTGTCACCCACAGCTACTTTAATGCCCACCCACGCCTTGCATTAATTATTTGATTAACATTATTTTAGCACGACCAAAGCCAATTTTTTATTAGATAGAATATATTAGTCTCTAAGAAACAGCACCTAATCCTGTATTTTTTTTACTAATTGTAAAACACAAATTTATGTTCGTGAAGAATAAACGTAATTGAATGTTCAACGATATGTCCGTGTAAAAATTGTTAACGCTAGTTTGCGTTACACGTCATTTGGAGTATCACGCTTAAATTTTTATACGACATCCGTTGGGTAAGATTACGTTTTTACTTACGAAACGCACTACAAATCAGTAACCAAAGACAATACAAGCGTATTATAATTCTAACTTAAGTACACGCTGCAATAAACGATTAATACCCTAATACCAGTTTTGCAACCATTTTTGCAAAACATAACGACTGCTTTTAATTAAAGACTGAACACAAGTGCCATAAAATTAATAAGTGCTTATAAACGGAGTTTGGAAATTAATGAAATCAACCAAAAGGTATTTATTTCATAAATAATCAATATAAATAAATAAAATTTCATTAAAACTGAAATGTATTTAAATCATGTTATTCGGCACAAAATTAAATCGGAATAAGTAAGTAACGAATAATACGTTCTTTCAGTGACACCTCAAGACCCTTGTAGCAATCCTTCGACTTGTGGACCGAATTCCATCTGTCGTGTTATTAATGACCAAGCTGTGTGTTCGTGTCGACCCTCGTACATAGGAAGTCCACCAAACTGTCGACCTGAATGCATCTTGAGCTCCGAGTGCGCTACAAACCGTGCGTGCACGAACATGAAGTGTGTCGATCCCTGCATTGGCCGATGTGGAACCAATGCTATTTGTAGGGTCATTAACCACAGTCCCATTTGTTCTTGCCAGAATGATTTCACGGGAGATCCTTTCTCCAGATGTTTCTTCATCGAAAGTAAGGGTTGATTGATCTCTATAAAGTTTGATAAAATGTAGTTCGTCTTGTCCTTTAAATTACATTAGAGTTGTACTTGATTAAAAGTAGTTACTGTCTGCATCATGAGATATTTATCTTTTTTTATCAACCCAATTTCAGATTCTATGATCGATGTAGACCCGTGTCTTCCTTCCCCTTGTGGACCCTACGCAGAATGTCGCAGGGTTGGAAATCTACCATCTTGTTCTTGTTCACCTAACTATGTGGGAAGTCCACCTGCCTGTAGACCAGAATGTAGCGTGAATTCCGATTGTCTAAGTAATCAGGCTTGCATTAATGAAAAATGCAGAGACCCATGCCCTGGTTCTTGTGGCATTGGTGCTACATGCAACTGCATTAATCATATACCAATCTGTACATGTCCGCCATCGTATACTGGTGATCCGTTTAGTGGTTGTCAACCAGCACCTCCACCATCAACTACTATGCAAAGTAAGGATTCAGTTCTAAGCACAGTTCATTATTCATTTTGATCAAATATTTTGATCAAAGATGAACTGTAATTCCATTTTTATCTAGTCTACTAAAACAGCTAACTTCATTTACTATTTTAAAATTCAATTTCGCAGGTCCTATAGATGATCCTTGCATTCCTTTCCCTTGTGGATCGAATGCTGATTGCAACAATGGAATTTGCACTTGCAGAGCCGAATATCAAGGCGATCCTTACGTTGGTTGTCGCCCTGAATGCGTTCTCAATAATGACTGTCCATTGAATAGGGCATGTAGCAATAACAGATGCATCGATCCTTGCCCTGGAACTTGCGGAGCTTCGGCTTTATGCAATGTGTACAATCATATTGCCATATGTACTTGCCCAGAACGGATGAGGGGCAACGCTTTAGTTGCTTGCTTCCCATATGGTATGATCGATCTTCTATTTTTTCAAAAGTCCTTATCCCCTTTCATATCGTAAATATATTTCTTATTTTTTTATTAGATGAGATTATTCGAAACCCTTGCAACCCATCACCTTGCGGACCAAATAGTGTCTGCAGAGAAGTAAATAACCAAGCAGCATGCAGTTGCCTAAGTGGATTCTTAGGTAGCCCTCCATCCTGCAGACCTGAATGCACACAAAGTACAGAGTGCCCTCGCGATAGAGCTTGCAATAATCAGAGGTGCATCGATCCGTGCATTGGTGTATGTGGCATTAGAGCACAGTGCCAAGTTATCAATCACAATCCTATATGCAGCTGTCCACCTCAGAACACGGGCAATCCGTTTATATTATGTCAAGTCCAAAGTGAGTCACTTTCTGCTCCGTTTGTTCAAACATTGTTTCTTTCTTTAAATGCAGATATTAAAGTAAATATTTTTTTGACAGTGGAACCAACACCTGTGAGTCCAGTTAATCCTTGTGTACCATCACCATGTGGTCCAAATTCAATCTGTCAAGAAATAAACAGTGCACCTTCTTGCACTTGTGAATTGGATTCAATCGGTACTCCTCCAAATTGCCGACCGGAATGTATTAGCAATAGCGAATGCGCAAATAACTTGGCTTGCATCAATAAAAAATGTAGAAATCCGTGCGAGGGTTCTTGCGCACCCAACGCAGAATGTCGAGTTGTAACTCATACGCCCAATTGTGTCTGTCCAAATGGGTTTACCGGAGATCCTTTCACCCAATGTATTTTACAACCAAGTAAGGGAAATTTTAAAAAAATTCTTAATCCAAATTCATCTCTTCTTTTCAAATAACAAATAATATTTTTTGTCTTCAGTTGCCAATCCTGATCCATGCTCACCCACACCGTGTGGTAGCAATGCTATATGTAGAAAGCAAAATAATGTTGGATCTTGCACTTGCATTCAAGATTACATGGGCGACCCTTACGAAGGCTGTCGTCCAGAATGTGTCTTAAGCACTGATTGTACGGCTAATCTAGCATGTATAAGAAACAGATGTCAAGATCCCTGTCCAGGAACATGTGGACTGAACGCCGAATGTCAAGTAATAAATCATTTACCATCCTGTACTTGTATAAATGGATTTACTGGCGATCCATTCAGATATTGCGATCGTATTCCACCACAAAATGGTAAATATTTCTCTTCGCTAAAGTAAAGACTATTTTTAGAACGCGAAATTATCACAACGTAACAAATTTATCGAAGATAAATTCCTGAATTTTACCGTAAATATTTTTTAGATACAATGGTGACGCCATGCCAACCATCTCCATGTGGTCCTAATAGCGTTTGTCGTGCAGTTAATGGTCAATCTGTCTGTTCTTGTGCAACAGGATATATCGGTACTCCACCAGGATGTCGTCCAGAATGCACTGTTAGTTCAGAATGTGCAACAAATCTAGCCTGTATCAATCAAAAATGTACAAACCCATGCCCCACTCCATGTGGTAGGAATACCAATTGCGTTGTTAACAATCACAGTCCATTCTGCACGTGCAAAGATGGTTTTACAGGCGATCCATTTTCATCGTGCTTCCCAATGACGAGTAAGATTCAATACTTAATGTTAACTTTTCGACAAACGGCCATTCGAGATATAGATGAAACTTGAGTAATTTCTTTCTGATTTTCCAAAAGAATGTTCGCTCAAGGCTGTATTTCAAATGATTTTTCAGACTTAAAAATGAAGCAGAATACCCGTAGTTTAAGTCCACAGTTTTCCTTCTTCGGTTTTAGTTGACTTTGGTTGTTAAATACACACTGTTGAAAACGATATTGTTACTAAAACTCTTTAAATCTTGCGGACAAAGATTTGTAGGACTAAAGTATGGGTACTTTGCATTTAATTTTTAAGTGCTAAAAATTGTTCCAAGTTTCTTCCAACTCGATGACTGAAAGATGTGATACTCCTAATCAGCTAAATGATTCAGTAATATAAAAAATCTTAATTTTTATTTTCCTAGGACCATTACCACCCACACCGCCTGTTAGTGCGTGCATTCCATCACCATGTGGCCTTAACGCCGAATGCCGAGACGTAAATGGTTCTCCGGCTTGCTCATGTTTACAAAATTATATCGGAAGTCCTCCAAATTGTAAGCCAGAGTGTACGATCCACTCAGATTGTCCAAGCAATCAAGCTTGCATGAATCAAAGATGCCGAGATCCTTGTCCTGGCTCGTGTGCTTATAATGCAGAATGCAGAGTTGTCAATCACATTCCTACTTGTATATGCCCATCTGATTTTACTGGAGATCCTTTCACAAGTTGCGTTTATAATCCACCGAGCAGTAAGTTTCGTTTAAATTGAACTTAAATCCTCAACAATCTTAACTGATCCTCATCAATCATTCATGGAATATTTTTTGCAGCTGTTATGCCTACCGATCCATGTAACCCATCTCCTTGTGGTAGAAACGCAGAATGCTATAATAATGGATTGTGCAGATGTCGAGCAGAATATCAAGGCAACCCTCTTATTGAGTGTCGCCCTGAATGTGTAATCAATTCTGATTGTAGTTTCGATAGAGCTTGCATCAATAACAAGTGTGTAGATCCCTGCACAGGCATATGTGGACAGAACGCACAATGCAATGTGTTTAACCATATTCCAATATGTACATGTCCACCGAAATTTACTGGCAGTGCATTCGTTTCATGCACTCCCGTTAGAGGTACGTAACAGATTTTTCTGTTTTTTTTTTCGCATTTTAGAGAGAAATAATTTTACTGAAATCTTGTTTCCTTTTAAATTAGATCCTATAACAGTTGATCCTTGTGCACTGTCTCCTTGTGGACCAAGTAGTGTATGCCGGGCAATAAACGATCGAGCTTCTTGCTCGTGTGTTCCGGGCTACATAGGTAGTCCACCAACTTGTAGACCAGAATGTACCCGCAGCTCTGATTGCGGTAGAAACGAAGCATGCACGAATCAGAAATGTATAGATCCCTGTCCTGGTACATGTGGTATTTCAGCACAGTGTCAAGTGGTCAATCACAGTCCTATATGTAGTTGCCCTCAAGGTTTTACAGGAGATCCATTCATCAGATGTTCGCAACGTAAGAAATAATCTATGATTCTTCTCGATAAACTAGACAAAAAAAACTATAATTAATTCCAATTTTTGCATAATATTTTAGAAATGGATTCGCCAACTCCTAATAATCCATGCCAGCCTTCTCCTTGTGGATTAAACTCTATTTGTCAAGTTGTAAATGATCAAGCCTCCTGTGCCTGTCTACCAGACTTTAGTGGACAGCCACCCAATTGTCGTGCAGAATGCACTAGTAACAGTGACTGTGCCTTCAATATGGCTTGTAGAAATCGTAAATGTATCGACCCTTGCCCTGGATCTTGTGCTGCTAATGCAGAATGTCACGTAATCAGTCACACTCCAATGTGCACTTGTTTGCAATCTTATACCGGTGACCCATTCACTCAGTGCAATCCAATTCGTAAGAAATTTACTGAATTTTGACAATTTATAGAAAATAATTACGGCAAAATTTTCTAAACTTTCATTTGATTTATAGCAACCACTCAAGTTGGACCTCCGACTAGCCCATGCACACCATCACCTTGTGGTGCTAATGCAATATGTAGAGCAAGTAATAATGCTGGATCATGTACATGTAGACCAGATTACACTGGAAATCCATACGAAGGTTGCCGCCCAGAGTGTACAATCAATACTGATTGTCCCGCAAATTTGGCATGCACTCGAAATAGATGTACAGATCCTTGCCCTGGTACTTGTGGACAAAATGCAATCTGTCAAGTTGTCAATCACTTACCTTCTTGTACTTGTCTTCCTAGATACACAGGAGATCCTTTCACATTCTGTCGAGAAGTGGCAATAGGTAACTTAATCATTTACAAACACCATTGTAAACTAAATAACATATCAGATTAAATCTGTAATGCATAATTTATTAAATTCATAACAGAAAGGCCACAACCTCCACAAAATCCATGCAGTCTTAATCCATGTGGACCTAACAGTGATTGTCGCGTGAACAATGGACAAGCTGCTTGCTCTTGTAAACCACAGTATGTCGGTTCCCCACCTGGTTGTAGACCAGAATGTACAGTTAATCAGGAATGTCCAACTGAACAAGCTTGTATAAGGCAAAAGTGTGAAAATCC
The DNA here is from genome assembly GCA_900480045.1 of Eurytoma adleriae. Lineage (NCBI taxonomy): Eukaryota > Metazoa > Arthropoda > Insecta > Hymenoptera > Eurytomidae > Eurytoma > Eurytoma adleriae. The sequence continues at coordinate 121,718 of UXGC01000402.1, forward strand.
TTGCAATAACGTTTGCGGAAGAAATGCAAACTGTAGGGTCGTGAATCACAGCCCAATATGTACGTGCTTAAATGACTTTACTGGAGATCCATTTACAGCTTGTTTCCCATTCGGTTAGTAAGAGCGTAGAAAACAGTTTTTCTTCAAATCTCTAAAAATTTTGTAATATCCGCCTCTAATTTTTTTTATTTATATTCTAGAAAAACCACCACCTCCTATTCAGCCATGTATACCATCACCCTGTGGTCCCAACTCCGAATGTCGTGACGTTGGAGGCACTCCTGCCTGTAGCTGTCAGACAAACTTTATTGGAGCCCCTCCTAATTGTCGACCAGAATGCTCTGTTAATACCGATTGTCCGAGAAACTTAGCTTGTATGCGTAACAGATGTTCAGATCCTTGTCCCGGATCATGTGGAGTTGAAGCTGTATGTAACGTGATTAATCACGTACCTACCTGTACTTGCCCTGATGGGTACACTGGTGACCCATTCACCTCATGTCGACCGTCACCACCTCGTAAGAACGATTTGAAAGTTTTATAGCGAGTTTTTAAAAATTGAATACTATTTATTCATTAAAAATTATAATTTTAGCCGTGATAAATAATCCTGTTGATGCTTGCAACCCATCGCCATGTGGCGTTAACACTGATTGTCGTGATGGTATTTGCACTTGTAAGGCTGAGTTCATGGGAGATCCCTATACTGGATGTAGACCCGAATGTGTCGTAAATGAAGAATGTGCTTTGAATCAGGCTTGTGTACGAAACAAATGTGTTGATCCTTGCATAGGCATTTGTGGACAAAACGCACAATGTTTGACAACGAATCACATTCCAACATGTACATGTCCTCCGGGAACAACAGGAAGTGCTTTCATTTCGTGTACCTCTTATCAAGGTAATACTTTATATTATAGATTTCATCCATCAAGGCTTTCAAGGACAAATATTTAATTCTGTTTTATCTTCTTAGTGTCGAATCCTAATCCATGTACACCTTCTCCATGTGGACCAAATAGTCACTGTAGACAAATTAACGGATTAGCTATATGTAAATGTGTGGAAGGTTTTATTGGAAGTCCTCCTGTATGTCGACCTGAATGTGTTACTAGTTCCGACTGTCCTCAATCACAGGCCTGTGTAAACCAAAGGTGCCAAGATCCGTGCCCGGGATCGTGTGGATTAAATGCACAATGTTTAGTTAGAAATCACAATCCTATTTGTACTTGCCGTCAAGGATTTGTGGGAGATCCTTTCCTTCAGTGTACCATGAGTAAGCATTATCAAGAATAAGTTCATTAAAACTTCAATAGTCTAAGTCTTAAACTACATATTTTTTCTAGTGGATGAGACCCCACCTCCACCACCAGTTAATCCGTGTCTCCCATCGCCATGTGGTCCAAATTCTCAATGTGAAATTATTAATCAACAGGCATCTTGCGCATGTTTACCTGATTTCACAGGCAGCCCACCTAATTGTAGACCAGAATGTATAAACAATAACGAGTGCTCGAATCAATTAGCCTGCATAAGGCAGAAATGCGCGAACCCATGTTCGAACTCCTGTGGTGCTAATGCTGATTGTAACGTGGTAAATCATGTTGCAATTTGTTTATGTAGACAAGGATTCACTGGTGATCCATTCACGCAGTGTTCCCCAATTCCAAGTACGTCTCGTTTACTTAGTTTTGATAAAAAATAGAAACAATTATTAGTGCTCTTTCTATTTATGATTTTTTAATTTTTAGTTGTTGAAACTAATAAACCATGCTCACCTACACCTTGTGGATCTAATGCAATTTGCAGAGAGCAAGGAAATGCTGGTTCTTGTAGTTGTGTAGAAAATTACACTGGAAACCCATATGAAGGCTGTAGACCAGAATGTATCATGGACTCAGATTGTGCAGCTAACTTAGTTTGTACACAAAATAGATGTCGAAACCCTTGTCCTGCCAGTTGTGGTCAAAATGCCTTATGCCAAGTAGTTAACCATGCTGTTCTTTGTACCTGTATCCAAGGATATACAGGAAATCCGTTTAGCCTTTGTACTTTAGCGCCAACAACCAGTAAGATAATTTTTAATTTGGTCAATTAATTGTCCCTAATAATAGTCTAATGTAAAATTAATGAATATTTTTTCTCTTTAAAGTGCAAGAACCCCTTGATCCATGCAATCCGTCCACTTGTGGCCCTAATAGTGAATGTCGTGTAAATAACGGAGTCGCTGTTTGTTCATGTCGTTCAACATTCGTTGGCTCTCCACCTAATTGCCGACCAGAATGTGTGGTCAATA